>CAOLHI010000252.1:600000-815000 GCA_948474755.1 Ctenosaura bakeri | reverse complement strand
AGAACTGTATGCTGTGCTGTGGTTCAAAAGTTGCCAATTAGGAAATTAGAACAGGTAAATAAATAAGTGGAGCTGGCACAGATCTGGCCAGAATTATCCTCTCTGTTGTTATAGAGAGAGAGAGAGACATCCTAAACCTTGGCCTTTTTTTTTTTTAAGGGGAGATAGCAATGCCAAAAATGCCTATCCAAAGTGAAGCTAATTTACAGATATAAAATGATTCAAGGGATAGAAGCTAAAGAATGTGTCAGTAGGAACACAATATTGGCTGTTTCTCCACAAAAGCAGAAATAAGCACAAAGATCCTGCATCACAGATATAGTTCTAAATCCATAACTATGGGCCTTTCTGCACTCATTGTTATAGTGCTCCTGTTCCACTTTCAACCTCCTGTGGAATTCTGAGATTTATAGTTTCCTGAGGCCCAAGAGCTCTCTGGCTGAGAATTCTAAAGGTCCTTCCCTAAACTGCAAACCCCAGGTTTCCATAGGATGCTGGAAGTGGAATAATAGCACTATAACAGTCTAGTGCGGAAAGGGCCTAAGTTTTATTGACCAATGAAGACAGACACTTGCTTTGTCAATATGATTCATAAGATAGATTCCCATGCCTGGCCTTTCAGTAATGGAGAATTCACAATAGCTCTGATGGCAAATTCTTCTCTCAGGGACTCACTCTCCGAGCCCACCAATTTCAGCCATTTCTGCACCACACTATTACAGTGCTATCATTCCACTTTCAACCTCCTCTGGCATTCTGGGGTTTGTGGTTTACTGAGCCCAAAGAATTCTAAAAGCCCCTCCCCAAACTGCAAACCCCAGGATTCCAGAGGAGGTTGAAAGTGGGATAATAGCACTATAACGATGTAGTGTGGAAAGCCCTATGTGTTCTCTCCCTACTCGGCTTCTGAAACGTACCTTAACAGCCAGCAGCCACATCAAGTGATGGAGATCTGTTCTGATGGAAATCCGGGTTCAACAGGATAATGTTTGCAGCTTCCTCCCGCCAGTGATCTGCAGTGCAACAGGGGGTTGGACAGGGAGCCAGCTTCTGATTGCTGACCCAAGAAGGTTGGAAATACCTTAAGGTGGTTACCGCTGGGACATCACAAAATTCGTGTGCACTCTCTTTCTCTTTATTGTAATGGATTGTATTGTAAAGGAAAAGGGGAGAAGAGGAAACAGTGTGTACTCTATCAATTTTACACCAGTTCTGTATTACATACCCATCAACAGTCTTGATTTGGCCGGGACAGTCCTGATTAATCCTCTGCCTTCCCACATTTTTAGCTGTTTTCAAAATGCCCCGTTTTTCTCTCTTTCCCCCACCTTCCCCCTTTGTCCTCAGTTTGTTTTAATTTGCCACAAACTGATTTCAAAGTGCAAACATTTAATTAATTCATCAAGGGAGTGGAAAGGGTGGAATCTTGGCCTTCCCAGTAGACTCAGGCAAAAACAAACTGTTGCAGCCTCTCCTAGCTTAACCGTTCTTTCTCATTAATAACTTTTGCCATCTTGACCACACTCTAGTGTTGCTCAGCCACACATTGTCCCAGTTTTCATCTGTAAAATGTTGGTTATATTGGCTGAAGAGCACCAGGAGCCCTGGTGGCGCAGTGGTTAAATGCTAGTACTGCAACCACAAGGTTGTTAGTGCGATCCTGCCGGGCTCCAAGGTTGACTCAGCCTTCTATCCTTTCGCAGGTCGGTAAAATGAGTACCCAGCTTGTTGGGGGCAATTAGCTAAAATACATTGTAAACCGCTTAGATAACACTCAGTTGATAAGCGGTATAGAAATAAATGCTATTGCTATATTATTGAAGAGCCATAGTTGTTCTCCCTGCCATACCCTGGAATATATAAGGAACATTTTGTCCAGTTTTTCCCCCACTTGGACCATTTTAGGCACAGGAGAGGCCTTATTCAGAAAAAGTAAATGAGGTCTGCAAACCTGGAAACAGACTGAAGTGCCAGTGATGGAAGAAAGAGAATGTTAAGACTGCAGAGTTTGTCCAAATTGTCAAACTAATATGGATTTTAAAGGGTAAGTCAATTGAAGATTTCTTTTCTTTTTTGAAAGATTGGAAACTGTTTAGGGACTCTGAGCAATAAGGGTTATCTTATTTGATCCATGGTAGGATAATATATATACATATATACATATATACACACACACATATATACATACACACACACACACATATATATATACATACATACATGCATATATATACATACATACATACATGCATATATATATATATATATATATATATATATATATAATTTCTTTCATTCATTCATTCATTACAGCTTGACATGACGGGGTGGTCAAAGTCTTTTTGTGTTTTGGTAAGTTATTGTTTAGTGTTTTAGTTAGTATTTAATGTCTTAACTTAGTGTGTTAGCTCTGCTATTTTTTTTTCTTTTTGGAATGTATATTTCTCTGTGATTCTGGCTGAATTGGATTGTTTTAAAACTGTTTAATAAATAATCTTTTTAAAGAAAAGGAATAGGACGTGACTTCTGGTCACTTTGTGTTGCTAAGAAGGGCTTCCCTTGACTTAAAATGGTACTACTCCTTCCCCAAATATGGCAAATCTTCCCTCCACATCCCCAGGCATGTATCTGGGGGCAAAACTTTATATATATATACATACACATACATACATACATACATACATACACACACTTTTAAGGGGGTGTGCGTCTCTCTAAGGTCTCCTGATGAACTAGTGCACCTGCCCAGCCTCTGAAAGTTGCCCTCCCCTACAGCCTGTTCTCCTTACTATTAGATGGGCATCAAAAAAAGTCAGAAGACTTTTTATAACCAATCATGCACCTTATACAGCTGAATTTTTAGATTTTTCCAATTGGGTTGAATGATTAACTGTATTGGTTTTACATTTTGTAATCAGTTTTATAAAAGTTTTATCCTGAAAAGATAAATGCTTAACATAATTTACATAATTAACATAATTAAACTTTGCATTTAAAATAAAAAGTCAAGGATTTTTGTAGACAAAATATTCTGAAATAAATTGTCAAGGTACAGAGCCAAGAGCAGATGGGGAGGGGGTGTTTGTGATGAACGGGCAAAATGGAGTCTGTCAGAGCACAGAAAATTCTAAAATCAGCTGGCTCAAAACCCACCTCTTGACTGGTCAGAATCCCTGTAGTCAGTGCTTTTATTTAGAAGTGCAGGAGGGAGTACGTTTTGCTCTGTCAATTGAGCAAGAAAAAGTTTCAGCCTTCCTAGCATTTATACCCTTTCTGACCAACCCACAGGCTTCATTTTGTTTGCCAATCACAGTAGACCTGTTTTGTCCCCCTTCTGTCCCCAGAGAATTGCTGGGAAGGATGGTGTTGTGTCATACCTGGAGGAGGCCAGCTTGGATGAAGAATGAGGAGAGCCAAGGTGACGGGACCCAGCTGGAGCCTGGCAATCTGTCGTGGCATTGGCAGAGAAAGCGCCTGGTGAGTCCCAGGCAGCACGGTTGATCAGGAGGAGAAAATAGAGGCACTTCGCCTTGTCCAGTGACATAAATTAAAGCACCAGAAAAAAAGTCAGGCAATGCCCTGCTCCGCTTTAAATAGAGGATGCTGAGCTAATGAGACCAACTGGACTGATTTATTTGTGCCTATGAATTAACTCAGCTCAAGACATTCCATTGCTGCAAGACAGCAGTTCCCAAACTTCTGTGCAACTTCCGTCTGACATCTTTGGCTTTCTGGGTCTCTGAACTTCTGCACATACCTTTGGACTACTCTTTCTAGCAACTCTTCTCTCATCTTTGGACTCTGCTCAGGACTACTTTTTCTCTTCAAAGCTTGGGCTGCCTGGACCACACTTCTTGTAACCCTCCTTAGGACTTGGGGATGGTCTGGTTTTACCCCAACCAGTTCCTGCTGACTACAGGTGCCTTCACCTGGGCACTTGCTATCTTTCAACAGGACATGTGGATATACACAGTCCCATGCAGCTCCCTAGGGCCCCCAAGCCTCAGATGTTAAGAGTCCCAGTTCGAACTCAAGTTCTTCTAGCAGTCACATAAGCGCTATTTAGTCATGATGAAAGCCTCCTCCCATTCCACTACTTTCCTTATGCACAAGACAATTACATTTGAACAGGGGAGCTTCTGCTATGGATAAAGGTTCTCTATGCAATGGAGAACCCTAAAAAGTTGAGGTTTCCAACGGTATGGAAAGTAGGGTGTATCAGAGGTGCAAAATGAGGGCTTTGCCCCACAAATGAGAATTGTGTCCCCAAAGCATGTTTCAATCTCCACATTTCTAGCATTGTAGAATGAATGATATTGAAAACTGCTCACACTTAGGATTCCTGTTTTCAGATGCCCTTTGACTACCCTTTTCTTTGGACGTCTAAACTCCACATCTTAATGCTCATCTGAAGTTTTGAATAACTGCAATGCTAGAAATTTGGGGATTGGAGGAACAGTTCGTGGGGAGGCAATGCCTTCATTTTGCCCCTCACAGCTACACCCCTGGTGGAGAGCCTCCATATGCATTGGAAGCTCTCCTGCTTAGCTCACTTGTTGTCAATGCAAGGAGAGTGACAGAACTTGAGGTGGAGGCTGGGGCTGGCTTTTTCCTTCGTTGCCTGCTGAAGTAGCCTGCTTCCACCACAGCTGAATACAATTTAAGAGATTCATATATGTGTCCTTGCCCGAGGGCTGACACTACTTAGTGGACACAAACAGAATATGAATGTCTTTATTTAAAGAGCTATTCCTAACCCATCACTTCCCTGCTCAGCTCTAAGCATCTAAAAGATGCAGTCCCTAGGAGGACACTAGATGCCTAGCACAGAATTTCACAGAATTTCATTACTCAGAGTTTCATTACTGATGAAACCTAGGGTGACCCAGGAGAGTTAAAGAAGGTTGAATGAAGCACAGGGCTGGATCGTGACTGGTGAGTTCTTGCAACTTCCCTAATAACATGGGGACATCATCATAGCCCTGCCTGAATGTTTGTGTGACAGTTTAGAGAGGTATTTCTAAGGCTAGCTATAAACAGTGAATTCTCGCATTCTTTCCAGTTGAACTGTCCAATCTTAACAAGTATTGCTCTGCTAGATGTTTCAAATAAGGGATTTGGTTTCCTCCTTCAACTGGTTCCCAGAAGCAGAAGAATCTAACAAAGCGATGCATGTGAGAAGTCCATTGATTCCAGTATAGTTAGGCACTTCTTACTGTGTATACAACTCAACTGTAAGAATGTTAAATGAAGTCAGTTTTCTTTTTGGGGGGATTCCACAAGACTCGGGCCACTGTCAAGAAGACCTTGCTCCAGGGCCATAATTTGATTCTGATGATGTGTGACAAAAGGAGCCAGAATGAGGCTTTTCATTAAGACCAGGAAGCTCTGAAGAAAACCAATTTAGGATCAAGGTGTGAATGTATGTCTTGAAAGGTAATTAATTCTGCAACAGTTTGATCCAGATATGATAAGACTGGCCTGAAACGGAGGGGAAGAAACCAAGAATCATAGAATCCCCAAATATTTCTGTGAGACTCATGCAGGAGTGTCTCCTGACTGGGCTCCCAATTGCAGAACCTATTTTCCTTCTGCATGATGCAACATGCCAGGAACAGACATCCCTTTCGTAAAATGTGTTTTATTACTCACACCAAGAGAACATCATTGTCAGTACTTGGTGATAGCTCAGCACTATCACAGGTTATCATTACAATATAATCAAGCGCCTTGTGACAATTATAATTTGCAACCAAGAAAACTCACATGCAGTGGAGGATTTTAAAACATGATTCCAGCAGAGATGTGTTGGGGGGAAGAAGACAGATGACCCTTTCTGCAACATAATTCTGGCAATAAATTACACCAACTACCCTCATGATTATGCAAAGGAAAACACAATATTTGGAATAACACATCAGGTGGCCAAGGCAAACCCAGAGAAGCAGATGACAGTATGGAAAACGTCACAATTGGAATCAGATGTCTTTTCCCTGCTTAAGGTCAGTGGAAGTTCTGGGCCTCATCTTCCTTCAGTCACAGGTAAGTGAGCTTTACTAGCTGCCCTCAGATGGGCAATTTCTGATGTAATGAGATACAGGTCTTGGCCACGCTGACTGAGCTCTGATATCCACCAGTCTTGATTTGGCCCTTCTGCGTTGGCTTGCTCTCTCTGTCTGCCCTGTAAATGGGCTGCCGAACTGTTCTTGAATGAAACACCCTGTTCTGCTGCTGGAATTGGAGTCGATGGATTGACGCTTGGTGTAGAGAGGCCTTTATCCTCCTCGGCCAGCCATGCTCTGCAAGAGAAGGAAAGCAGAGGAAAAAAAACTAGCAAGCAGAACGGCATGTCAGAAAACATAGGGGGAAAGGAACTACAATGTTATCTAGTCCAATGCCAGTCCTGAAAAGAGGACAGCCATCTACCAGAAGCTTCTGTTGCTTCTGACTCAACCTGCACAAACCAGGTTCAGTACCATATCCAAAGCAGGAGGCTGGTGCCCTACACGATAGTGTCTGCAGGGCGAAAAAAGAGCTCTGGATGATTCAAGTCAACAGGAAGAGCTGACAATCTGCAGAAGGTTTTCCACCCCAGGAGATACCAAACTGAGAGACAATACCAGCAGCAAAATGCTGCCCTTCTTGGACCTGCTCTTAGCACCACCATGTCCCTGTGTCCTGTGTCAATTATTTTTAACTAATTAATTATTTATTTAATTTAAATTGATTGATTTTAAAATTTACAAACCACTCTCTATCCAAAGGTGGATATTAAAATCAGTTCACAATGGCCTGAAACAAAGAGAATATTTTTAGAAGACTACAGACATATTAAACCCTTTCAGACTTAAAAACAGGACAGTTTAAAAGCAACTAATACAAATAAAAATGACGTAAACCGTAACACATTGCTAATGGGGAAAATTAAAACTAGGTCCCCTAAGGCTTGAATAAAAAGCCATGTTTTGATATGGCACTGGAATGATACCAGCCTTGGCACCAACTGGGCCTCAAAGGGGAGGGTATTCCCTGAGCAGGGTGCCACAGCTCAGAATGTCTTCCTCCTATGTTCCCCCACATTGTACAGCTGGTCCTCCACATTTGCAGGCTTAATTTTTGTGGATTTGGTTATTTGTGAGTTTGCCATGAAGGTGTCCTATAACTGTCCTTCAATCACATGCTGTGCTAGTGCTACCACCAGGACAGTTATCACCAACATGTGCACACACGTGCATACACACTGGAGGTGCAACTTTGCCAGCCTTTGGCTACTTCCACTATGCAGTGTGCAGGAGCATGCAAAAGGTCACTGCTATATCCCATAGTCTGGAACCATGTGTTCTCTCTCTCCTTCGTGGCTCTGCATGAGAAGAATGATACAGCTAGCCAGAGAGACCAAGGACACAACACTGCACCTTCCCTCTTCCTTCATCTTCTTTCCTTAATCAACAGCAGCCCTTAAAAACCTTGCCTCTGGTCGTCCTCCTTCTGCACCAGCACCACAAGCTCTTTTGCAACACCTCCTCCTGTGCGCAGGTGTGGGTGGCCTAGAGATATGTGCTGTTTTCCCACTTTTGCAGGGATCCTGTGCCCCTAAACCCCACAAATGAGAAGGACTGAATGTACTGCCCCACCAGTGGGACACAGTGGATGGCCCCTCCAACAGACCTCCTTGGCCAGGCATATTAAGGTGGCCAGCCCTAAACAAACAGTGTTGGGGGCAAGACAACTAACATGTGGTTGTGGAAGAGGCCATGTTCTTGGCTTATCTCTGCGTTATGAAAGGCTTCTTCCACAAGACCCCTTCGCTCCTAAGTCCCACCCCTAATGGCTTCTTAGGAAAAGAGACAAGCACAAAATGACTGGGCTTTAAAATGGTAGAAACATTCTGGCTATGTTCTGTGCAAAGCATAGAAAAAATTACTTTTTTGGCCTACAACTCCCAGAATACTCTGGCCAGAATGGCCACTGGCCAACACTGGCTTGGGTATTTATTCTGTGTACAGTAATCCAAAAATTAGTTTTTGCAAGCTCTGATTCTGCCCTCCTCACCTGCCTTGAGGTTCTTCTACATAATGCCCATGAACTCTCTCCCCACTCTTTCAAACTCTTTGATTAAAAAAAGAAAGAAAGAAAATCAATTCCAGGACCCTGTGAGCTTATCCTCTCCTTTTTCTCTGTTTGTGACCCCTACCACTCTCTTTCCCTTATTCCCTCTTCCACTCTTGAAAATTTGACTGTATTCTCCCAGGGGCAGGTACGGGGGATTCTATTACTCCACAATAGCGTGCCTTTGTGAACAACAAACAGGACTGCTGCAGGGGTCCCAACAACATTACGATCTATATGAAAATCAACACCTGCCGCTCAATCTTGAGAAACAACACAGCTCAGCAGAAAGGCACTCAGTGCTGATGCGTGGGGACTCCATGTGCCCCCTTGGCAAACGCAGCAGACAAAAACTGCTCACTCTCTGATCGGAAACTCCTGGCTGAGTTGCCTTCCCCAGCCTTCACTTTCTGTTCGTACTGCCTTTCAAGTGTCAGGCCAGCCATGCTATGATCAAAGTCAGAAGCGATTGACTAGGTGGATTGGGAGGGGAGAGACATCGGCCTCTCCACATCCATATCCCACCAGGTGCTTTTGGGGGCAGGGTTTGGGTATATTTGTGTTTTCACACTTTGGTATTGGGGTGCATTGCGGTTTGAGGACAAGAACTGCCAGAAAAGCACATCAAAATTTCTTTGAAAAAATTATTTTGGAGGTTGGGAGGCTTTGGAGGATTAACAGGAGGCTTCGGGACCACAAAAATGGGGTGCAGGGGCCACATGTAACCCATGGGTTGCATTTTGCCCACCCTAGCTGTTGATTTACACTATGCAAGCATGGCGCAACCTCTCAGACAGCATCTTTTTTACAGCGTGTGATAGCACAACAGTACGTGGTATCCCCTCTTTTAAACTGTGTATGTTTAAACATGTTTCCCTTGTTCATACATCTTTGGAAGCAGAAGTTACAAGGGAAATTTCCATGCAACTGGGAAGTGCCTTCCCTAGCAGAACGTTATTAGATAGCCATATGCTGCTACTGTTGTGTGAACAACCTCGATGTAGACACCAGGACTGACAACAACCCAAAGATCTTCTGGAAACAGGCAGAGTGGCCTGTAGTTGGACTACAAATCCCATCTTCACAGCCATCCTAGCCAACTAGCATGCTGGCTGGAGGATAATAGGTGTTGTAGTCCAACACATCTGGCAGGCATCATCTTAGGGAAGGCTGCTTTAGGGAATCACAAGTGAACACATTGTTCAGGGGATCATTTCTCTATCTGTCTGCCTCTATTTCTGTTCCTACTTCACTGGCTGCTCCTCCTCTTCCAAACTCCTAGCTGACAATTGGCAGCTAAAAGAGAGGGACCAAACACCAGAAAGAATATTAGAAAATGTTCAAAAATGTTAAAAAAATGTTTGACAAACTAGTTCCTTGAGTGTAGAGAAACCCAGATGAGAAGACTCCTGGACTGACAAAAACCTTTGCAGTTCAGGACTTATTTTATGCAAAATTCATGTCTAATTATTTTGCATGAAAAATGCTGTAGTTTAGGACTTATCTTGTGTGAAAGTTGCACGTGTTCATTTTGCAGAGAAAGTAGCATATTTTGCACAGGAAACATAGGGTGTCTTCCTAGAAATATCGTTCTCTGTACAGAAAATGCTGTTTTTCTGCACGAAACTACCACATGTGAATCCTGCACAGAATAAATCATGAACAAAAGTAATTGAAAACTGTGCCGCTTTCAAAGACTTCCTGACTGAGAGAAGAAAAGTGCTAAAATTACTCATTGCTTCCTTGTAGAAGAAAGCCAGCAGAGAATTACATCCCTAAGATACACGTGGGTTAGAGATGCAGGGAGAAAGCTGGTTGGAGTCTTGCTTCTTTGCCTATATTGCTACCCATCTCACCCCAGAAATGCTTCTTTTGCCTGGGTTCGGAGAACCTTCAGAAATTTAAGCTGTCAGAGCCTAGCTTCTATTTGGAATACTTCTGACACGATGAATGTAATGCGTAGCCAGGCTCTTAATATTCAACACTGTATAAATTTAAACACTGCATAAATTAACATAATGTCTTTCAGGGGCAATGGAGGGTTGGGGGAAATGTCACAAGTTGAAAAACAATTCCCTTTTAGGAATTTGCCAGGTGAGGCAAAAAAAGAATTGCAGGTGGTTGCCGATCACTCACAGACTGCTGACTGTAAAACAAAATTCGTTTCCACCGCGAGGGATGCCCTGTACGACATGGAGAAGATTGAGCTGGGTACGCAGGGGGGTTCCTTTCTGTGTTTTCGAAGCAACAGCAGCTACACCTGCAACGTTTTGGATTAATTGCTCAGAAAAATTCGCTAATTACTGGGCATGTCCCTTGGTTGAAAACAATTCCTCAAATCCATGCCAAAGTATTCAACACAGCAGCTTCAGATGGAGAAGGAAATGGCAAGACCCGAGGGTGAAACACCACCACTATCAGCATCTCTGCACACTCTCAGGAGCTCCAAAAGCAAGAGCCAAGATGAGCAGTTACAGGTGCAAGATGCTATCAAGTTAATAAAGCATAACCTATAACCTCAATCCAATAATTCCCAATATGAATTGCAAGAATCAAACAGAATTTTTACAGAAAAAGAATTAATTACTGAGGGGGCAGGAGAGGCAAGAGCACAAAAGACCCCAAGTACCTAGGGACTTAGACATTTGATGCTGGAAACTGACATCCCTGAGGTGGGCATCTGCCATCCACCTCTCAAATCCAGTCATGCCAGTCACCCTGAGAGACAGCAGTACCCTGATATTTGGTGACGGTCAAACTCTGCCAAGAATACAAGAGCCAACAAATCCTTCCTTTGTCTTGCTGACTGATTCACTTTCCAGATTGCTTCCAGATTCATCTTCCAGCAAGATTGTTTCATTTTCTTGAAGACAGTAAGAGCAGTTCAACAGTGGGATACTCTGCCTCAGTGGAGCATGGCGGAGTCTCCTTCTTTGGAGGCTTTTAAACAAAGGTTGGATGGTCATCTGTCAGGAGTGCTTTGATGGTATATTCCTGCATGGCAGAATGGGGTTGGACTGGGTGGCCCTTCTGGTTTCTTCCAACCCTATGATTCCATGATGGAAGAAGCCACAAGAGTATTGACTATCTTAGACCTGATTCTCACCTACAGGGTAAAACTGGTTAAGAATGTGGAAGTAGTGGGAACTATAGGCAGAAGTGACTATATCCTTAGGGGATTCATTTTACAGAGGAAAGGGGAAAACTCAGTATAGTTGGATGCGCATTCTGAATTTGAAGTAGACCAACTTCCAAGTGTCTAAAGAAATACTGGGAGAGATCCCATGCTGCAAAATACTCAAAGAGATAGAAGACCCGCATGGATGGGAGTTTCTTGAAGATAAGATACTGGAGACTTAATCACACACACCAAACACTGGAAGACATATAATGAAACAGGAGTGGCTGCATAAAAACCTTTTGGCTGACCTGAGATTTAAAAAGGCATTATAATAACTGCAAAAAGGGGCAAGTCATGGAGGAAAAGTATAAATGAATAGACAATATTTGTAGTGAGAAAGAACATCAGGAAGTTAAAGCTCAGAACGAACTCAGGCTTGCAAAAATAAGGTTTTTTCTTTTTCTTTTAAAGGTTATGTGTGGTGTGGTGGTAAGTGATAGAGAGAAAGTGGAACTGCTCAAGTACTCTTTTGTTTCTCATCTTCTCCCAGAAAGAACAGACCATTCAGCTGAGTGGAAACAATAAATGATATCATGAAGGAGTTAGAGCCTGGTTAGGTAATAAGGTGGCATGGAATGCTTTAAAGAAATTCAAGTCTCTAGTGGCCAGGTTAACTACATGCAAGATATTAATGGAATCTGCAGAAGTGGGGTGTGTGGTTGGTGGGTGGGGGGACATCACAAATATATATCATAGAATCATAGAAATGTAGAGTTGGAAGAGACCCCAGGGGCCATCCAGTCCAACCCCCGCCATGCAGGAACACCCTCAAAGCACTCCCGACAGATGGCCATCCAGCCTCTGCTTAAAAATCTCCAAAGAAGGAGACTCCACTATATATTCCACTGCTGGACAGCCCTAACCTCCAAAGAAGGAGACTCCACTACATATTCCACTGCTGGACAGCCCTGACTGTCAGGAAGTTCTTCCTGAGGTTCAGGTGGAATCTCCTTTCCTGCAGCTTGAATCCATTGCTCCTTGTCCTGGTCTCTGGAGCAGCAGAAAACAAGCCCACTCTCTCCTCTACATGGCATCCCTTCAAATATTTAAACATGGCTATCATGTCCCCTATCATGTCCCCATAGCTGGCCAGTGCAGGCACCCACAACATGTTTGAACTGTAGGCATCAGAACTGCTAATACAATACTTTTGCCTTGACCTACACTGCTTTGAATGAGGCTAAAAACAAGTCAAAAGCAAAACCAAGAGTGATGTCTTATCACCCTAGATTGCCAGAAATACTCCTGCGCGGCCTGCCACGCAAGCACAGAGGTAAAAACTGGCCTTCATCCTTGGCACGGTTGCCCCAGAGGTGGCTTAAATGTTTTGCTCTGTGAACAATTGGAGACAAACGCCATTTCCGCATTAGACTGTTATAGTGCTATTATTCCACTTTCAACATCCTATGGAATCCTGGGGCTTGCAGTTTAGGGAGGGGCCTCGAGGCCCTCAAGGCCCCTCCCTAAACTGCAAAGCCCAGGATTCCACAGGATGTTGAAAGTGGAATAATAGCACTATAATAGTCTAGCGTGCAAATGGCCAAACACTCCAAAAATATAAAACAAACACACTAAGGAAAATGAGGGGGGTAGAGCATATTTCAGACTGCAGGTAGGGGACCCCCATGTTTGGGTGCTGCCCACTTTGTAAAGTGAATAAATCTGGAAGTCATGTTTTGGTTTGGGTTACTCCACACTCTTTCAGCTTTCTAATGTGGTTTTATTGTTCTTCTCAAAGGAGAAGAATGGAACTCCACCCTCACAATATAAAGTACAAGTGTCCAATATCTCTGGCAGGGGCAGACTAGCTGTAGAATCAAATAATCTTTTTTGCCCACTCACTTCAAAACTGTTGTTTTAAGTATGGCTACATGCTGACTCCAAAGAGGGAACAGTGCCTTGTTCTCTCCACTAATGACTACAATAAGCAACTGTTTTGTCTTTCCACTACTGCTTTGATACTGATATGTGCACAGACACAGGCACCCGCGCGCACACACACATATATATCAATAATATGCTTCAGCTTATCAAACTGCCTGGAGAGAACTTCAGGCAGAGATTTAACTCACGATACGGCCAAGTGCCAAAGCCCTCAATATTAGCAGTTCTGCAAGGTTTTTCTAAGGGAAAGATAGAGCTCTGAGATTACTGAGTGCGAATGAGGAGTGCGCGGATGACGAGCCGAGCCGATTGCAATCGAGGCAGGAAGAGGAGTCAATAAATTCAATTTATGAACCGCACAAAGAGTCCTTTGCTGCCGCTCCGATGGGCAGCATCTCACCACCTGGAATTCGGATTCCCTCCCATGTTTGCCTCTCAATATTATTGAGCCTGTTTCCTGATGCAAGTTTTTGTTCTCTGGCAGCCAATTTTGGATTGACTTCTTCATTCCTGATTTCTCTCTCCCCGGCTTATTCATCCCCTTCTTTGCATTTGTCTGTGATAATCGCTGTTGCATCTTACAGTGCCATTTTAAGAGTGGCTTCAAAAGAACTATTTGTTCAGGCTCTTCACTCATGAGTTAAAAAAGAAATACATTTCCACCCACAGCTCACGAAGGCTACAAAAATGCCCTTCATTAGGGAGGGAATTAAATAATAGCTCCCTCTAGCATATTAATTTCAACAGTTTCAAAGGTCTCTCTGTTTCTATATAGGCACAACTTTGCTTATATATGACAGTCAGCATATGTTAAAGTGCAGATACTCAAATATGGATGAACACACACTGGCCTCAGTCCTACATCCACTTAGCATAGCATAAAATTCACACGCAGCCATACGCCACAGCAGCACTACACAACTCCCATGTAGAATTCCAGCTATGTGCACACATGCCGATGAGTGGGTGCCATGTACAACGCACAATACAGGATGCACAACCACAGTGCAAAGTATACAAAGCACAACTGCAATGCATAATCGCAAAGCAAAGTACAGGATGCACAAACAAAATGCAAAGTAAAGACAGATACACAACCACAATGTGTGATGAACAATTTGCAAAGAAAAGACACTGATCAATACTCCATCTGTGCAACTCTGGCAACACTGGTATCAGACACTACATCTCACAATGGTAAATGTTTCACTCTACATGTGCAGAGTGACATACATGTGTATATGTACCTAAGTGAATTCTGGCCAACATCTACCTATGTTCTTCTATGAGCACTGCATCCTCCCAATAGCTGTGGAGGTTCTGCTCTAGGAACTCCCATGAATAGCGAAATTCATGAATGCTCAGTCCTATTATATTTAATGGCCATGGATGGACACTTCAGAGCATGGACACAAATATGGTGCTCCTTGAGAGCATTCGTGTATATGCCACCACCATTTTAGGTGTAAGATACAGTGCAGTCATGGACACTCAGATTCACATGTGTGGAGACTGTGCATAAAGAGGATCCACTGTGTGTATATTTGTGTGTGTGTGTGTGTGTGTGTGTGTGCATAATATATCCTATCTGTCCATCCATCCAACTTTGCTTCTCAAAAAGGATTACTGGAACTATAGTTCCCTAGCCCTCTCCTTGAACTACATTTCCCAGAATTCTTTGGGCAGAGTCTCTAACTATCTGGCCATCGTCTATGTGTTCATATCCTAGAATGGAACCATATGAACAAAGAGGCACTGCTTAAATTGCCAGTGGGCTGTGGATGGGACAGCATGGCCAGTCTAAGCATTGGGAGCTTTGAGAGTGTATTGTAATCTATTCTATATGGAACTGCCTCTGAGGTTGGCCTAATAGCTACAACATGTGCAAAATCAGCACCCTAAGCTCAACAGGCTGCCAATGTGCTATCACTGATTTGTTGATTTATAGAGACCTACACAGCTTAGGATCTGAATACCTGATGGCATGCCTTTTGGCCACAGTATCTGCCTGGATATTAAGATTAAATTGGGATACTTTTTTGAAAAACACACATTCAATTTACAGAGATCCCATGTTAACATCAAGGATTCAAGAGGCACTGAACTAAGGGAGGGGACTACCTAAGAGTAGAATTCAGTCCTCTCACCCACCAACCCAGATTTGGTTGGCACATCATCTTATAATTTTTTGGTGTCAACTGAGAACATAAAGAAACAAAAATAATGGAGTGGGTAGGAGGAGAAGGGAGGCGGCTCCAAGCTCCCTATTTTCCAAACAACTGGCAGAGGGCAGGTGGGAGGTCCACGGAATCAAAGCACAGTCAGCTCTCCACATCTGTGGGTTTAACATCCATCGATTTGATTTGTGAGTTTCTCCAACCCCTGCACCCCACCTCAAGCACCTCTTTTCCAAGGGAACCTTCCCTCTCAGTGGTTGCAATCAGCATGTGCAGCCCTTTAGAAACCTGCCTCTGATCCTCCCTCTTTCCCAGCAGTCACTGGCTAGCCCACTAAGGATAGCCCACACTCTGATTTCTCAGCATCACAATCCCTCCCGAGGCCTCGAAGAAAGGAGATGGGCGAGAGAAAGGAAGTACAAGGTCACCATGCTGATCCACACCTTTTCCCTCTCCTTTCCCTGATCTGGACCCCAAGTGCCCACTCTCTCCACTATGCCTTGGTCCCCTTCCCACAGACACCCAAACTCATGTTGATATGTGCAGATTTTCCACTTTTGTGGGGGTCCTGAGCCCCTAACCCTAGCAAGTGTGGAGGGCCAACTGTATAGTGAGAAGATCACCTGGTTCTGTGGCACAGGTCATTCTCAGAGTCAGCCCTGCCATTGTGCTTTGGCTGCATGGATATCTCTCCTTTATCAAAGCCAAGCATTTGAGAAATAGGTAGCTCCAACCCAGCAGCTTTCTCTTCCCAACGCCACCTTCCTGCCCAAATGCTGAGAAAGCAACACAGCTTGTATTTACATGAATGGTCTGCCACTACAGGTTCCTGACCTCAGCTTTTAGCTGAATCTGGGCCACTGTCCCCTTATTAAGTGCTATGTAAAGTATTTATGTCTTCCTTGTTTTTCCTTAACAGATTGTATGATTTTGTTGTGCTTTGTTGTACTCTCTGCTTGGAGTTATATTGATAATGAAAAGCTGGTAGTAAATTTAACAGACATATAAATGTCTGGTGTTGTTATAGTTGATAGCAAGAATGTGAATTGCAGCCATTATCTTTACCTTTTATTCCAACTGCTGGCAGTGATGAAATTGTGTGTCTGTGTGTGTGTTTGTGTGTGCGCGCACGTATGTGTGGAGGATCTCTGACCTTATTACATGAATATGAGAGAGAAGAGAAGAGAATGCCACATTGGGCACATCCTGTGAAGGTGCATTCTGGGTTGGCAGAGAGTGTGTTACATCCACTTTGCGTGGATCCCTTCTCACACCAACCCGGCGAAGAACCATCTATCGAAGTGTGCAAGTAACAGCCCAGAAGCCATTTTAGCTTGCTATGTTACAAGCTAGGAGGCAAAAATCCTGGATGTCACAGAAGAAAACAGGTACTTTCATCTGTGCAAACCAAAGTATATAACCAAGTGAAAGATCTCTGCAAAAACAAGTGTTGCTTCCAATTCCCTGCTGATTAGCCATTTTAATGAATAGACAGCAAAGTCAGTCTTTCTAAGTCCCTAAATTTTTAACGGCTTGCACAGATGGCCATTCTTCCAGCTGAGGAACCATTTTGTGTTATGCCTCGCCAGCCTTGCTTTTGCATTAGTAACAAGCGGTCTGTACCACTAAGCAGAGCGGGAATCCTTGCTGTAGCCCTAGTATAAGGGGTAGGGGGAGAGTCTTCCCACACCACTAAAAAGAGAAACATACTCCAAGGCAGAGGAGAAGGCAATGTCCTTCTTTTGGCTTTGTTGTCATTCTTGTTGTTGCTACTGCTGTGTGCTTTCAAGTCATGTGAAAAAGATCTAGGAGTCTTAGTAGAACACAAGCTGAACATGAGTCAGCAGTGTGATGTGGCAGCTAAAAAAGCCAATGTGATTCTCGGCTGCATCAACAGAAGTCTAGTGTCTAGGTCAAGGGAAGTGATGGTACCACACTATTCTACTTTGGTCAGACTCTACCTGGAATACAGTGCCCAGTTCTGGGCACCACAGTTCAGGACGGATATGGAAAAGCTGGAACGAGTCCAGAGGAGGGTGAACAAAATGGTTGAAGGCTTGGAAACCATGCCCTATAAGGAACTGGGTATATTTAGCCTGCAGAAGAGAAGGTGACGAGAAGACATGACAGCCATGTTTAAATATTTGAAGGGATGTCATATGGAGAAAAGAGCAGCCTGTTTTCTGCTGCACCAGAGACTTGGACACAGAGCAATGGCTTCAAATTTCAGGAAAAGAGGTTCCATCTAAGCATTAGGAAAAACTTCTTGACAGTAAGAGCAGTTGGACAGTGGAATAGGCTGCCTGGGAGTGTGGTGCAGTCTCCTTCTTTGGAAGTTTTTAAACAGAGGCTGAGTGGCCATCTGTCAGGAATGCTTTGATGCTGAATTCCTGTGTCACAGGGGGCTGGACTGGATGGCCCTTGTAGTCTCTTGCAATCCTAAGATTCTATGATTCTAAGTAATTTCTGACTTATACCAACCCTAAGATGAAACTATCACTGAGTTTTCTGGGGATGAGGGTGTGCAACGCACCCAAGGTCATGCAGTGGGTTTCAATGGCTGAACAAGGAATCATATCCTGGACTCCAGGGTCATAATCCAATGCTCAAACCAGTACACAACACTGGTTCTCCTTCAAGTCAGTTCTGACTTATGCTGACCCCATTGTAGGGTTTTCTTGGCTAGTTTATTGTATTTGGAGGAAGTTTGCTATCACATTCCTCCGAGTCTGGAGAGAGTGAGACCTAGCTAAGATCATCCAGTGGGTTTCCAAGGCTGATTAGGGATGTGAACCCTAGTCTCTAAGAGTCCTAGTCCAAAACTCAAACCATTACATCATGGTGGCTTCCATAATCTTAACAGAAAGCTTTACAAAGAACAACAAAAAGGCTGTGGAAAAGTTACGCTATTGCTACAAAGCCAAAGACAGTTTGTCTTGCTTGCCAGTGAAGTCAATATTGGCACTTAAGGCACAGAAGTGTGCTTTCGGGAAAGAAGTGAAGGAGCAAAAAATAAACTCCAGGATGAAACTGAGTTCATTGCACAGGCATAGGTGGGAAATTGCACGTTGTCATCAGTTCAGAAATGACAGCCCTGGTCACACAGCGGTCTCTGCAGCAATAGAAGTGTTACCTCGAGGAAAAAACTGCATTTTCACACCAACACTGAGCTGCTGTTTGAGTGCTGGGGAAAAGCAACATTCACCCCCCCAAATAAGAGCACGATTTTGAAAGACAATATCTGGATCCTCTGTAGCAAAAAAATTATTGGTACATGGACATTTCTTCCAAAAAAAAAAAAAAAAGGGACGGAGGAGTAAAAGAACCGCCTGTGCTTTGGACTATCTTGAAAGTTAGCATGTTGTACTCAGGTACAGAACCAGAAAAGGTGGTCAACAGAATATTTCAGGTTGGTGCAATTGGGATGTGCACCACATGAACCAAGCAACCCCAAAGGAATTGGCTGCTGGGCGTTGAAAACGTAACAACTTTTGACCAGGGTGGACCAGCGAGCTTTGGAAGAACAATGCTTGTTATTGAGGAAGTCTGAGGAATGCAACTGGAACTGCACTGGAGTACAGAGTTAAAAATCTTCCTGCTGCTTAGTCCATTTGCCTCACAATCTGCAGAACTAAAGGGAGTCAACCAAATAAAATAAGATTCTCTTCTGGATCCCTTTTCCACCACCAGCTGAAGCAGAATAGCAGGAGGGCTGTGAGGGGCCTACACTACAGAATACGAAGTGAGCAACTCAGAAATAAGAGCAAAAGAGGAAAGCACAGAAGGCAATAGGGAGCAGGCAACAATCATGTATCCATAAAGATGCCATAATTGGCCCCTTCCATCTCTCTGTTCTGTGCACACCGTCTACGCCAGCTTACAGTGTCCTCTTGAGAGACGCCACAGCGTAAACTTGGCCGGCCGCCTTGACAGCCATTATAAACTGGTGTGTCCATGGATTTGCAGACATGCAAAGCAAGCAAATGATAGCCATACAAGGGAGAGCATGGCTTCTGGCCCTACCAGTCCACTGGGGATGTTCCTGAGAGAGAGATGTAGAGAGAGTGAGAGAGAACAAGCCAACTCCTCGGAAATGGAATTACAACAAGAAGATAATTTATAAAGCACTAGCCTAAGCAAGCCAAGCGGACGTGCAGCAGCCTTTGCCGGCAGTATTAATGCAGAGCCGCTGGACTTGTTCCAGAGAGAAGTTCTCCCAGCAGAGCCCAGCTAAAAATGAATGGCAACTGAGCAAGAGAAAAGCTGAAAACATTTTGAGAATGACTTACTTCTAAGTGTTTGTCTCCAGCTACCCAAAGAGGCCACAACTGGGGCAACTGTGATGGGGTGAGGGCCAATTTTCATCTCCACGCCTACCAGGCAGGCCACCCAGGAGTGTTTCAGGCAATCTGAAGTAATACAGTATCACTTGTTTTTGCTTTTGATCTATTTTTGGACTTGTTGGGAGGATTTCAAGGACTGGGGGATCAGCAAAAACATTGAAGTTTGAAGTATTTTTGCAGTTTTAGGCAAATTTCAGGTGATACTGCACCTGTTGTTTTTTTAAAAAAAATGTTTGGTCTGGTGGCCTTGAGGGGTGGCCTGGGGTACTGAAAAAACAGTTAGGGGCTGCAGTTTCCCCCATCCTGGCCAAGAACTCAGATAAAAGACAAAGGTCCTTTCTGTACAATGAAACCATCCTGGCATGGGGACATGTTGCTGCCGGCTTGCAACGTGTGCCATCGCATGACATCAGTGTGGTTGCGTTCCTATCACGTCCCCAGCTGTTGCGATTGTGCTGTATATCATTACCGGAAAAAATTCGGTAATGGCCTCCTGTTGCGCAACGATCGATTCACTGGTGGCCGTGCGGGAAGGGCAGAAGTGCAATCAAGTGCTTCCTTCCTCAATGCAGGCCAGGAGGAGGCTGGTTGCACTGCGGAAGGAAGGAGCGTGTCCTGAACGCTACTCATCCACCAGCAACTGGCCAGGTGCAGAGGGGAGCGTTCAGGTCCCATTCCTATCCCCATAGTGGCACTGCTGGGATGATGCCTGGACATTACAGAATCCAGGTATGGTATGGAAAAGGCCAAAGTTTTCCCAAGTGGAGGGTGGCTAAGATAGCCAAAGATATTGAAACCAAACCCTGTGAGGAATGGCTCAGGGAGCAGCATATGTTTAGCTTGGAGAAGAGAAGACTGAGAGATGACATGATAGCCATTTTCCAATATCTGAAGGGATGTCATGTAGAAGATGGATCACCTTGTTTTCTACTGCTCCACAGGCTAGGGCATGACCCACTGGATTAAAATTATGAGAAAAGAGATTCTGCCCAATTATTATGACTAAGAGCTCTTCCAACAATGGAACACACAGCCTCACAGGGTGTTGGATTCTCCTTCTTTGGAGGCCTTTCAACAGAGACTGGGTGACCATATTGCAGGAGTGCTTTATTTGTATATTCCTGGATGGCAGGTGGTTGGACGAGATGGCCCTGTGAGTCCAGTTCCTTTGGAAGGCTGCACGGCCCAATGCTTAAATGTCCTGAGACTGTGAGGAGAATATTTTCACTTCCAGAACAAGTCTGCTTAACTATTTATTCTATACTAAAATATTTTAATTCTACCATATATCCATGGGTTTTAGGGCACTATACAAGGAAAATCAATTTAGACAGTTAAAGCCATTCAGAATTTAAGAGAATAAAAACAATTTGAACAGACTAAAAACATTCAATAACATCACATGTTAAAGCAGCTTAAAAGATTAAAACTTTAAAACCATGAACATTTTTTGGGGAAAAATCAATTAGGCTCCAAATCCTTTATTAAAAAAAGGCATGTTTTAACTTGGAGATGGACTGAAACCAGCACCAGTGCCAACTGGACTTCTGAGGGGTATTCCATCAATGAGGTGCAATTGGAGAAAAAGATCACAGCTACTGATCCACCAAATTTAGCACATTCCCACCAGCTATATATTGTGGATCATTATCTGCCGGGTGTTTGACTGCCCCTGCCCTGTTTTTCTCAGAGACGCATTTTGTTTGGAAGCTTATCAAGACCTTGCAAAACTGTTACATGGCAAAGTGGTCTGATTTAACCTGGGTGGGTCAATCCTGGTCCATGTAAGCAGGCACTTTAAGGGCAGAGAAGGTGAATAAATATTTGGAAGCATAAAGGTTAGCAGGAACAATGTGTTTCCAGGAGCAGCATGCTAAATTTCTAAGTTAGAAAATATGTCAGTCCTTTGCTTCTTATGCTTCTGTTTTTACATTAGAGAGGAATTAGTGGGAAGCTGCTACTACACACACACACAATATTTTTATTAGACACCAAATTTAGATACATAAAGGGATACAAATGCACACATACTGCAACTACCTAAAACAAATAACAATAAAGAAAAGAAAAGGCTACCTAATCTAAACTAACCTAAAACAGTGCTGGAATGATAAACACATGACTTTTAAGGTGAAATACTAAAATACTTCTTAAACCTTATAAAACTAGCATATACTTCTGCTTATTAATAAAAATACTACCCTTCAAAACCCAAAATTGACATCCTTCCCCACTAATCTCTCCAGTATATAATCACCATGTCCCAATCCTTCTTAAAACTACTCAGTTATCCATCTTTAACCAAAATAGTTAATTTATCCATTTCTGCTAAGTTGAACAGGGAAGCTTATATGTATATATATAACTTTGCATAGCTGGACTAAGCAAAGCCAACAAAATGTCTGGAACAACTGAGAAATCCAGAATGAGGTTAACTGGTACAGGAATCCCCCACCTTTTGGTACCCCATTATCTGACAACTTACTTTTTTGACGTTTCCAAATTAGGGCCATTTCCACACTAGACTGTTATAGTGCTATTATTCCACTTGCAACATCCTATGGAATCCTGGGGTTAGCAGTTTCGGCATGGGCCGGCCTAAGTCCCATTAATTTGATGGGGGGTTCTGCTCTTTCGTTAGTGCCTATGGAGTCTTGCTTGAAACTGCTTGCACACATGCACTGCTTGTAAAGCAAACTATGTTGGGTGGGGGAATGGGACTAAGCCACCTGAGAGACTTTGCAGGCAGCATGTGCACAGTCAGTAACAGGTGAGCCTCCACAAGTCCTCCCTGCTCCCTACAGTACAGCACATGGTTTCTGTTTTTTAACCAATTCCATTTTCTGACAGTTCTCCGGTCCCTAACCTGTCAGATAAGAGGGGGAGACCTGTATTAGGGAGCCTAAGAGGGCGCTAACACTTACTAGGAAGCTCACCAAGCAACGTAATGAACAACTAGCAAAATGTGAAGAATCAGTATTTGCAGCAATCTAATCCAAGACTGAGCAGAAACAATCCAAAATGACAGAGGATTTAGACATATATCAAATGGAGACATGAATCCAAACTCTACAACTACAAGTGAAGTTCATCCCTCAGATTTATAAATTAAGATTCAAAAAGAAAACTATAAAAAAACTAGTGTATCCACCTGGCATTGCCCAGGATTTTATTTTCTCATAGGTAATACTTGTTAGAAAGATTTGACATCCTGTGTCTCTAATTCCCCAAACTCTTGTCCATTGCCTGTAACTTTTCCTCATCTTCTCCAATCCAATCTGTATTCAGAGTTACTAACATACAGAGATTGAGTTCCCGAGGGAACACATTGCCCTCCTCCTTGCTGCTAGGCCTCATCTCCATAGCAACCAGCCAGGCCCAAGAGCTCTCTGGCTGAGAATTCTAAAGGCCCCTCCCTAAACTGCAAACCCCTGGATTCCACAGAATGTTCTTAGGCAGCCAATCATATGAGGTCTTTGCCTGACACAGACAAACAGACAAACTTTGACTTCTATATATTAGATGGAGACACAAATCCAAACTCTACAACCACAAGTTAAGTTCATCTACCAGATGTATAAATTAAGATGCAGAAAGAGAACTATAAAAAAATTAAATGAGGATAATCTATAAATACAAATCACATCAAAGAGAAAAGAAATAATAAAGAGTTCACAATAGGCAGTGTAAAATAATACAAAAATGGAACAATCCGAAGGCAAGCAGTAAAGCATTGATAAAAAAAAAAAAAGTGGAGATAATAACTGAACGTGGCAAAATGACTGAAAACAGAGAATCACCAGAAAGGCCTGCCGGGATCTCAAAAGAGACATCCCAGCGTCTCTCTGCTCCCTTGAGCTTCTTTTCTGTACCCACCTGCTTGGCATGGTTGACACACTTCAAGTACTCGCTGGCCAGGGCTGAGCAGCTGAGTGTCTTCTGGGAATTCTCCTGATAGCACTGGAGGATTTTGTTCTGCAGGTCGGCACACACCGGGGTTGTCTTGTATCGCCTGGGATTTGGAAAGATGCAGCAGGGAGAGGAAGGAAGAAGGAGAAGAGATAAAGTTATATGGATGCTTTCACATTAAATTATGAGAAACCAAGGATCTTTGTATGTGTCACCGGAAGCAACAACACATCTGCCTAGATAGGTAAATGGGCAAAGGGATGAAAAGTTAAGGAAAACTTTGTTCTATTATTCTAAGAGCCAATCAGGCCTGTACTCTCACTAGAAGCTAAGACAACTAAACTGAGGTTGTCATGCTTTGTCATATCATGAGACAATATGGCTGGTAAAAGAGTAGGAGAAGAGGAAGAACGCACTGCCAAACAGACTGAATCCATCAGGGAAGCCATTATCCTGAGTTTGCAGGATCTGAGCAGGGCACCTCACTGACCCAAACTCTGACCCAGCTGAAGCTATCAAATTTGTCTATCATAATTCACAACAACAACTTCAGGTTGATAGTGATAAGTATGTATATAAAACAAATGCCCCAGTTGGTAAAGAGAGGAAGTCATTGGGTGAGAGGATAATGAATGTGCAGGTATGAGGTGGTTATATATTGGAATTACTGATAGTAGTATAATGAGAATTTATTAATATCTAAGAATTTAAGTAATATTGTAACTTAGATATAAGGGTTTGTATGTGGATTGGATGTATGTGGTTTATTGTTTGTATTGTTAATGTATTGTTATTTGTGTGCGAGGGGGGGTTGACACTGCTATGGTTATATAGGCAGTGTATATTCAGATTACCACAGGGCATGGCATGGTAGGAATAGATTAGTTTGCTAATAATAAGATGTAATATAATAAGATGTTAATATTAAGATGTAATATTATACTCCAATGCTAAGCCCTTTGGCATTAGATCTAAACTGTGTAGGGTCGATGTTTGTGGTGTCATGCATTGTGATGTGAAATGTTCGTAATTGTCTTTTTTAATGTATGTTCAATAAATTTTATTTTTTAATAATAATAATAAAAAAAAACAACTTCATAATGATCATCATTTATGTATTTATATAGCTCCATCACGGCACACGGTGCTTGACAAGTAAAACAAGAACACAACAGTTCCCTGTCTTCAGGCTTACAATCTAATTAAGACAGGACACAAAAAGAAAGGGGACGCCAGGGTGGGATGGGATTAAAGTCCAGCAGATATGGCCTCTTCTTCTCCGAGTCCAAGGCAGAGGCATTTGGGATAGAGGGAGGGCCCTTCACCTACTTCTGGACCTAAGCATGATGGAGCTGTGCCTGCCTCTTCTTCTTCCATCCGAGGCCAAGGCAGTGGCCGTTGGGATGGAGGAAGAGTCTTTCATCTGCTTCTGGGCCTGGGCATGAATCATCGTATCAATGGCTTTGAGAAACTATTCCCCTTATGGGAATATGGTGACTGCACATGTTCAACTGGATAGTTTGGGCAAGTTACACCAGTGCAAAGCTACCCCCCCTCCCCGCCACCCTACAACTACTGCCTCTGGGGTTCTTCTTCCCAATAACCACCACACAGAAAAAAGGAGAGTTTTGTAAGTCACCTTGACTATTTTTGATAGCAAGGCAACTTGTGACTGTATAAATAAGCCACTGTGGTTATAAACGGCCTGGAATAGCTTGCAGAAGATACTCAGCAGTCTGCAATGTATCCTACAAAAGAAAACCTGTTAGCAAAAATTGGGATATATTGATTGTGGCTCAACTAACAACACACAGGAGTAGGGAAGGGAAGATGAAATTCTTGATGAAAACAGTATTTGTCACAGTCCAAATGTATGATCTGTAAAGACATATAAACCAGACTACTGTTTATAACTAATCAGCATGAACAAGGAGAGATATTTTTACATAAAAATACAGCCTCTTTCAAGGTAGAATTCTGAAATGTTTGGTAGAACAGCATGGTTTTTACCAGATGTCTAGAACAGTTCTTCTTAAGCTATCTGACATGGGGGACTGGCTTCTATCCACCACAATGTGCCAGGAACTGGCACCATATTTGTGTCCATTGACTACAATTTTTTCCCCTTCCTGGAAGCTCACCATGGAGTGACAACTATTAGCTAATGGACCAGTACTGGTCTAAAGGACCATAAAAAAGAAGCTAACCTAACCTCCCCAGGAAGGATCCAAAACTTACAAAGACAGACTCTGCCTTTAGGCTTATAAATCTAGAACACATGGCATGGAAGGAAAAAGAGAGGGAAGAGGAAAAAAGTAAGCAAAGGGCACTACAGTCTAATTACAGATTTCTTACAATCAGAGTTCAAAAAAGTTACTTTGGAGTCTGCAACTCCAAGGGTTACAGAGCCAAAAAAAACAACAACCCCCAAACAAGCCAATTTTCCAAGCTGTGTTCATAACTGACACCTTAGGATGGCATCTGCTTTTTGTATGTAGCTCTGTGAAACTCTCCTATTAATTTTCATTTGCAAGCAAGAGCCTTCCTTCAATGGAAGGCCTTCCTCACATGTTGATCAATGTTTGTGCTGTGATAAAATCTTGAGTTTTACTGCTGTTTTTACTGAAACAATGGTTACACTGCATTTTCACATTTTTCTTGTGGCTTTCACAGAATCAGTTAAGGTATTCCTTAAAATTTCACCAAGTTGTTGTGATTTTTAGTTGGGAGCTACTATCCATATAGAGTGAAGAGGAAGATAAATTCTTTAAAGAAACGAAATATTCATTACTGTACTATAAGTTTCATTTTGTACACATAAGAAGACAGAAAAGGCATGCAGGACCAGAGAGAAAGCCTATCTAGTCCAACATTCTGTTCCTCCAATGAGCAAAGAGGATTTGAAATCCAATTTGCACATTGTAACTTGTTTCTTGATATAATTACTGTAACTTTTAACAATTCCTGAAGAAGGCCATGAAAATACTTTCAGGCCAAAATACGTTGGGTTATTTTCAAGAATAAAATCATCTTTCTTTTCAACACCCTGAGTCTTTGGCCATTCCCACACTAGCCTGTTATAGCACTATTATTCCACTTTCAACATCCTATGGAATCCTGGGGTTTGCAGTTTTGGGAGGGGCTGGCTAGAATAATAGTGCTATAATAGGCTGGTGCAGAAATGGCCTTAGTCTCTTTTTTACACTCTATATTGTACCCCATTGCCAACTGGGCACTTGACATCATTCTTGATACTTAACGCTTCATATAATTTTCTTTTTATAATCCTTACAACAGCTCTGACATTATCTACACTACACAATTATAGCAGTTGCAGTATACTTTAAAGTGTCCTGGCTCCATCCTGCAGAATCCTGGGATTCGTAGTTTGGCAAGAGATTTAAAATTCTCTGACGAAGAAGCCAGTAGAGCTTGAAAAGCTTGCATGATGTATTTTGTGCATTTTGGCTGATCAATAAAGGCTGATCAATAAAGATTTTTGCAGATTTTGGATTTTGTTGTATTCTGCCATTGAGGAGAGTGGACTAAAGACCTAGAAGACAATTTTAAGTCTTTCACCAAAGTACAAATTCCACAGGACAGAGCCATGCAAGTTAAATATAGATCCAGTTGCTATAACTATATGAAATGGATACATCCCCTAGAAGCGACATCAGTATTCTACTGTATACAACAATGAGAGAGAATTGGTCTTTGGATGTCAATCGGAAACCATCTGCTTTCTTCCTTGGATCTGTTAATCTCTACTGCACACAAGTTGTATATATCTTACAGGGTTCAGATCGAGGGAGGTACTGCTACCACTCTACTTTGCTTTGGTTAGACCCCATCTTGAATACTGTGTCCAGTTCTGGGCACCCCAATTCAAGAAGGATATTGACAAGCTGGAGCAAGTCCAGAGGAGGGCAACCAAAATGGTGAGAGGCCTGGAGGATAGACTTAGAGAGCTGGGTATGTTTAGTCTGCAGAAGAGAAGGTTAAGAGGGGACATGATAGCCATGTTTAAATATTTGAAGGGATGCCACGTAGAGGAAGGAGAGGGCTTGTTTTCTGCTGCTCCAGAGACCAGGACAAGGAGCAATGGATTCAAGCTGCAGGAAAGGAGATTCCACCTGAACCTCAGGAAGAACTTCCTGACAGTCAGGGCTGTCCGGCAGTGGAATCTGCTGCCTCGGAGTGTAGTGGAAGCTCCTTCCTTGGAGGTTTTTAAGCAGAGGCTGGATGGCCATCTGTCGGGAGTGCTTTGAGGGTGTTCCTGCATGGCAGGGGGTTGGATTGGATGGCCCCTGTGGTCTCTTCCAACTCTAGATTTCTATGATTCTATGATTCTAGGGTTGCTTGAATTAGCCCCATATTTCACTTTTTAGGCATTTTAGTATGGTCCACCACTTCTGTGGGCCTTAATAGCATTAATGCCACAAAACAGAGAAACCACAGTCAGGCTAGCTACTGCAGGCCACCTGTCCTCTCTCCCCCTATCTTCATCTCCCCAAGGGAACTGATGAAAGGCAAGTTCGGTCTCTCTAATCTGGTGGAGGAAAACCTCACAGCTTTCTAAATATTTCTCATCTATCTGTTTAGAAAACCAAGCAATGAACAAAAAGATTTTCCTGATAAATCCAATACCAGCTCGAAGATAATTTCCAGAGAGCATTATTTTAAGTTCAAAAAAGGGAGACAGAAATGCTCATCAAAGAGAATGTGTCCTCCAACAAATATATCTCTGCTCTTTATTTTGGATTGCCCTAAGAAGAGGTATATTTTAACTAAAAGGATGAAAGTGAGACGGAAAGCACTCAAGGGCTCCTTAGGGGGGCTTGCTTCTTGACAGTCTTGCAAGGTGCAGAAGCAAAAAGAAACCAGAGGGTGACTGGAAAATCTCCTTTATTTTACAGTATACACCAGAATAATGCAGCAGAATAATAGCCATATTCTACAGCTTTTGAAATTATAGACATCCACAGATTCCCAATTACAAGAAGCTTCCTTACTGCTGCTGCTGCTGTCAGCAAGTATTTTTTACATGAAGAGCAGCAGATAGCTAAATGCTAGGTATGATTGCACACAAACTGTCTCAGGTCCAGTTCTAGGCACCTTCCATTAAAAAACAAGAGATGAGGCTTAGAGAGACACTGCCAGTCTGTTTTGGTTTTTTAAAACTACTGAGTTAGATAGACAAATAGTCTCACCAGCCTATAAGGTAGCTTCTTGTGTTCCACATCACTTTAAAAATGCGTCACTACAAATCATAGAATCATAGAAATGTAGAGTTGGAAGAGACCCCAGGGGCCATCCAGTCCAACCCCCTGCCATGCAGGAACACCCTCAAATCAATCCCGACAGATGGCCATCCAGCCTCTGCTTAAAAACCTCCAAGGAAGGAGACTCCACCACACTCCGAGGCAGCAGATTCCACTGCCGGACAGCCCTGACCGTCAGGAAGTTCTTCCTGAGGTTCAGCTGGAATCTCCTTTCCTGCAGCTTGAATCCATTGCTCCTTGTCCTGGTCTCTGGAGCAGCAGAAAACAAGGCCCCTCCTTCCTCTACGTGGCATCCCTTCAAATATTTAAACATGGCTTTCATGTCCCCTCTTAACCTTCTCTTCTGCAGACTAAACATACCCAGTTCTCTGAGTCTATCCTCATAGGGCATGTCTTCCAGGCCTCTCACCATTTTGGTCGCCCTCCTCTGGACTTGCTCCAGCTTGCCAATATCCTTCTTGAATTGGGGTGCCCAGAACTGGACACAGTATTCAAGATGGGGTCTAACCAAAGCAGAGCAGAGTGGTACCAGTACCTCCCTCGATCTAGACACCAGACTCCTATTGATGCAGCCGAGAATTGCATTGGCTTTCTTGGCTGCCGGATCACACTGCTGGCTCATGTTCAGCTTGTGGTCTATGAAGACTCCTAGATCCCTTTCACACGTACTGCTATCCAGCCACGTGTCCCCCATCCTATATTTCTGTATTCCATTTTTTCTACCTAAGTGTAGGACCTTACACTTCTCTCTGTTGAATTTCATTTTCTTAGCCTCGGCCCAGCTCTCCAATCTATCCAGGTCATTTTGAATTTTGTTCCTGTCCTCTGGCGTATTAGCAACCCCTCCCAATTTGTTCAAGAGCCAAAGATTTCAAAGATTTCAAAGATTTGTTCAAGAGCCAAAAATGTTCAAGAGCCAAAGATTTCAGACCTAGACTGGCCCAATGGGCACAACAAACCCATTGCCAAGGGAGGCACAAACTATGCATTGAATATCCTTGCAGCTACTTGTGATTAAGCAAGGAAACCTAGTCTAAAATGTAGTTTTATATGTTCCATGGAATTGCTCTTCATGATGAAATATTTAATCAGGGAGCTGGGCCTTCACCATGGACAATTGTAGTGAAGTTATTTTTACAGCTATGTTGATTGCCTCCCTATTAACTTATGATCTTCAGAATTTCACTAAAAGAAATTTTAATACTTCTATCAACATGCTCACTTATGTTTGCAGGAGCATTCAGGTACAAATTAACCTCCAAGGCTGATTCCAGGAATCAACAACCAGCTCTTGGGCAAGAGAGATTTCAGATCTGTGGATTGGTGGGAGTCAATGTACAGAAATTTTCATGGTCTGTTTGGTTCCTTAAGCGTTTTCATGGTAGAACCTGCAGGCATCTCAGTTCCTGATGGAAGCTACTCATCTTCACATCATTTTACACTAGCAAGTGATAAGCAAGAGTTGAGAAAGTAGAGTATAGAAATAAAAGAGGGATAACTGTAACATAACATGAGTGATGAGGGAAATGCAAGATCAAACATGTAAGATGAACATAGAATTGTGATGCTTAAATTTTATAAGTGAATAGAAATTCAGAAAATGAAAACTAGATCAGAGTGGAAGAACAAAAATATTTCATGTAAAAGTACAATTTAAGATGATGTTTATTTGTGAAACTTAATAAAATCACTTAAAAAAAAAAGTAGAGTATCATGCTTTCAAACTGCATCTTGGGAAGTTTACTGTGTCACAAGGCAAGACATACTGCTCTAGATTCTCTGACTGATAAACAGGAGGTCTGCAGCTCTGCAGCTGCATCAGCCCCGAATAAAGCTTGAAAGGAAGCGACATGCACATGCTTTGTATGAGTTATGACTCACTGCTCTCATGATTCACCAGTGCTAATGAAACCTAATGGAAGCTCCATGGCAGACTACTAATAGGGTTTCTTCGGCAATTCACTGTAAGCCAAGCAATTAACTCAAACTTAGAATTGCTCCTGAATTGTTCTGATGAGGTAATTCAGCTGGGTGACTTTGTCTCCCTTATAAAAGTTTATGTAGTCCTCAAAGAGTGAGGCCAGTACCAATCCATAGTGATTTTGTTAGAACTTTACTAAACAACATTGGGGTAGTATAGCAAAAAATCTTTGTAGCTGGCAAGGACTTTACCAAGGAGCCCTGGCGGCGCAGTGGTTAAATGCTAGTACTGCAACCACAAGGTTGTGAATTCAATCCTGCCGGGATCCAAGGTTGACTCAGCCTTCCATCCTTCCGCAGGTCGGTAAAATGAGTACCCAGCTTGTTGGGGGCAATTAGCTAAAAAACACATTGTAAACCGCTAACACTCAGTTGATAAGCGGTATAGAAATAAATGCTATTGCTATATTTACTAGTTTTCTCATTAGAAGAGTGAAAATTTTCTGGAAATCTAACATCATGGCAAGAGCCTCGACTTATACCCAACAAGAGCATAATAAATAACATGATTCAAACAAATGACAGAAGCAGTCTACAATATTTCACTGTTAACATTCAATGTCAGCAGTCTGTAATATTACAATGTCTAATGATAGAAACAGTCTATCATATTTCAGTGTCAACAGTCTATAGTATCAACTCCAAAAGCCTATGCAGCCTTGGACAACATTAACATACTAAGTTAATACAGCTATGTGGTGAGCTTCTATTTTATTGGAAACTGGCATATTGAACATTAAAATAATGTTTTTCCACTGAAAACAAGACCAATAAAAGTTTCATCTTGCTGTCATGCACGGACTGGATATGTGCAGTGCACAAAATATATGTGATATATTTTGTGTGACATTTTAAACATGTTAAGATTGGACATAGTTGATTTCCCTAAGTGTTTGGGATATGTGTTACGGTTTGCTGGAATTCTATCCAAGCCTGCATTTTTGTGGTTTACATGTTATCCACATGGGCTATTAAAATTAACATTGTTTGAAATGTTGCACACTGTTTACATCACATGTTTGAGGCATGTTTATTTATCATGGTTATGTTTGGTATTTTGAAACCATTTCCATTTGTCTTGGTTGAAGATCCTCTACTTGCCAACCACAGAGATAATCCGACCCAGAAAGTGATCAGACCGATAAAAATGCCAGGGACTGAAATCATCTAAAAATCTGAAGACCAGGGAGGTCCCAAAAACTCAAGCAAGCAAGCTGACACAAGGGCTAAACCTCCTACATATCAAAGTATTTTATCTTGGCTCCTAAAAATTCGATTCTAACCCCTTTCTCAGCACTGGAAGAAACATACTGAAGAGCCACACAGAATTACAGCTTCTTGTGTTTATTTTTCTGGGGATAGATTTACAACCAACAACAAAACAATAGGCTCCATGATGTGTTCCTAGTCACCCACATTAAAGGAAGGAGGGCTTCTTAAAGACCCTCATAGCCATGTTGGAGGGACACAGAGAGAAGGTTTATGTACATTGTGGTATACATGCTTATCTCATCTGTTTTGGACCCTTAGTAGCTTGTGAGTTTATCTTATTGCAACAGCGGATATTACATACATAACACTAAGCTATGGTTCCATATTACAGCAAAGCCAAATCTATACTGCTGATCATCAGTTGGTAAAAGAAGCCCTCATGCTATACTTAGGGACTTCCCAGAGACACTGGTTGACCATCGTAGAAAATAGGATTCTGGACTAGACAGGCCCTTGGTCTGACCTTGCAGGGTTCTTTTTATGTTCTTATGAGTGGGAGAATCTTGGCCGTTCATTCTTCCCTACCAGCACATGTAGCCTTACCTTTATTGGCATAGAGCAGACAACCATCTGGGGGCTTGCTTCCCATCATTAATTGTTCTCAACACTTAAACAATGGTTCCATTCAGCAGCTACAACCGTAAGTTGTATGTTTTGTGGAGTATCTGTCCAATGCTGCTGCAAAAGGGATCTTTAATTTACGTCTCAACATTAAGTGTAACTGGCTCTGATCCCCATGGATATGGTAATCCCACTAAATATCTGCCATACGCTTGTCTTACTGCTACCTAAGAGCAGATTTGAGATGTGGTATAGTGCTGATCCTCAGAATTTAAGCATCTAGCTTTTAAAGAAAGTCTTCTGCTACTGTAACCCTAGGGAGAGAATAGATAGGCCTTGAACAATGAGTTGAATCCAAAAGTTGATGTCAGCAACATAGCAAGGATGGGACAGGATGCAGAATGTCTTCTGTTTCCTGTCTGCTATACTCTGATTTCACTGGCCCTCCAATTCCCATCCACATTGCCTTTCTTAATTCTCCCAATTGCTACTCTTCTAGGCCTACATTTCCAAGTTACATTAATCTTCAAGGCAGAATTATACAAAGTAAGAAAATATAACCAAATTTGCTTAATATCGATCATTAACAGAAGTTGGTCTAAAAAAGAAACAAAAGAGCCACAGGTAGGGGTACCAGAGAAACCAAGCCCCAGAATGATTCAAGGACGATTGCTGAGCAAAAAAAAGTGCATGTTCACACAAATAACCACTACAATGGGACTGGGACCTTTGATCACTTCTCTGTTAATCATTGGTTTTCATTGATCTGCATTATTTATCTCTGTATAATTTTTTTTTTTTTTTAGTGAAGGCAGGATATACCCAACCTCTGGGCAAAGCCCCCCAAAACAGTGCATACATACTTCTTGATGATAAGAGCCATTTGACAGTGGAATATGCTGCCATGGAGTGTGGTGGAGTCACCTTTCTGGAGGTTTTTAAACAGAGGCTGGATGGCCATTTGCTGGGGGTGCTTTGAGTGTGTGTCCCTGTATGGCAGGGGGTTGGACTCAATGGCTGTGGTGGTCTCTTCCAGCTCTATGATTCTAAGTGGGTTTTGCCAAAAGGAACCCTGAGCCAGCTAAGTACTAATCAGTCTTTCTGTGTAAATAGGATCACTTCTCTTTGCAGACAATGCACTGGATTAGCTGTCTAGAAAGAAACCCCGACCACATATTGAACGATTCCATTAGTTCTGCTCTTCTAATGTGCTGTTTATACTTTTGGGAAGAGGCCAAATGACATTAACTGGCTAACATTAGCTAGCCACACAGTATAAATGGAAAAGCACCCTCCAGTTCATGAAATGCTGCGAAGAGGATGCCAAGTACATTATAAGCCTATCTACCTTACAATCAGCACAAATCTTCTTGTGAAGAAACAGTCCTCTGTACTGGTGAACAACCGTTGATATATGGAGTGTCACCCAGAGCACCAAGGAGAATAGCTGTCAAGAAGAGATTTCTTTTTCTCTTTCTTCCTGTCCTTGCAAGAAAAGTCAAAATAAGCCACCACTACTGATATATGGCTGGAAAGGCATCATGGAAGAATGGGGCAGATCTCATTTGCTCCACTATACTACTGATTTAAGCAGAATCTCATGGATAGGGAAAGGTATGAAAGTCAGGCTGTATCCTTGTTAATGGACAGCTCCACTAAACCTCTTCGACAGACTTGTTTTTTTGATTTTGCTGCAGCAACGGAGGGGACATGAAGGACCCTGGGGTGGAAATTACAATGTTCTCCTTTCCCTGAGGTCCTTCAAGCTAAGGCACTGTTATGGTGCACATGTCACAACCCAGCAGAAGAGAATTAGAGAAGGAGAAAAATTATCCATCTTTTACCCAAGAAACCAAATGGACATATTGCTCACATCAACAATCATCATTAACAGCATCAACTGTCATCTTGTTTTAGTTAAGATGCTGGATGGGAGAGTGGTAAAGAGAATACAATGAATTATATGAAAGAAAACTTTATTTTCAAATCAAATGCCAAAAGAAAAGAACCAGCAGAAGTAACATCTCTACATAGTCTTATTTTTAGAAGTTGTTCATTGTATTTCAGGGGCTTCTGGGGAAAAGATCCTTATTTAGAATATTCAGAGAAAAAATCAACCCAAAAGGATACTGAAAGTCATTCTAGTAAGCCAAACAACCTTTCTGTACAATGAAGAGAAGAGGAATTTGATGTGAAATGGTTGGATCGAATCCTTTAAGACTCGTGCTTCTTAAGTATTATCCACAAAAGTTAAGAGAAACCTGAGTGAAAATGCTCAACTCTTTGATGTTCAGACTTCTTGTGCCACAAAACTCTGGCCTTTCAATGGTACTTTTTCACTGCTAAAAAATTTCATTTCATTACTTTTTCATTCTGCTATCCCCTTCTAGTAACTAAGATTAACATGATACCTTTGTATCTCAGCAGAAAACTTTTCCCTGGGTAAGGATATTTCAACCCTCATCCTGGATAACCAAAGAATGTTCTTACCAGAAACATACCTAACACAAGCTCCACAACTGAGGTGTTTCATAATAAAATCACTGCCAAGCAAAAATTACTTCTGGCTCAGTCACAAGCTATCATTGTGACATGCCAAAGGAGTAACCAATAAGAAAGCATAGTAGGTAAGAGGGTAAGGGATGACCCCATCGTGAATTGGGTTTCCTAATTTTTCCTGGGGAGAACTGGGATGGGTGGAAGAAACCATGTTTAAACAGGATTCCTATTTTTTTCCTGGTTCTCTAGCTTGAACAAGAATAATTGACTATACACCTTGTCTAGACCTCCTGAAATTTGGAGAGAGGAGAGTGCCACTGGGGGCAAGTAAAATACATGAAATAGCCTACCGTCTATAAAAACTCACAAGACTCTTTGCCTTAATAAGCACTCACAAAACAATGGTCTATGTGTGGTGGTGGAGGGATAACACATCACTTTCTTCCTTACTCTCATTGGAATAAATCCTATTGGACAAATCTTTTATGTTGTACAAAGGCTGTGGTCAAGAGGAACTCATTCATTCAATTTATATCCTGCCTTTCTACTGACAAAGGACCCAAACTTTACATAAGATGGGATCCTGTTATATGTAATGTAGTCGTAATGAACTCACATCCATGAGGGTCTAGCTCTGTATGGTCTTCTAGTCTGCTACAGATATAAGGGAAAGAATCCAGGGCGAATGCTATCACCCAACCTCTGGTTCACCTGCACACTTTTTAAGAGCTGCTATGCTAAAGACTGTGATTTCTAAAATCTCCCACCTCCAGAATATGTAATATCTACTGGGAGTGCTCTGATGTGTGTTCCTGCATGGCAGAGGGTTGGACTGGATGGCCCCTGTGGTCCCTTCCAACTCTATGATTCTAGGATTCTACGTTGGCTTGTGCTCTGATGAATCTTGAAGCACCTGCCACTGACTTCTTCCCACTGCAGAAAATTCTGAGTCTTATAGATCTAGGTCAATGAACATTCAAGTCTTATGTAGAACTGACCAAGGCTGTTAATTTCACCACTATTACATCTGAACTGAGCATGTGTCCTATGACAAAATTCTTCTGTGGTTGTACCATGTTCAGTTGGTTGCCTGTTGACCGCAGTGAGCAAGCCATTTTGTATGGATCTCACCCATCTTGGAAAGGTAGCCCTCATCTTTATTTATAATGTACATGACTGATAAAACAGGTTCTAAGGTATCATAATATTTCTCAGAACACAGGGGAAAACCAAAACAATGAGGCTGTTTTCTATAAAGCCTGCAAACTAGCAAGATGAAATGGACTTTCTCCAATTCCCACACTATACATTACACTAGTGTAGGGTGTATACACCGGCATGTATATTGGCAAACTGTATCCCAACTCCCACCTTTAACTTCTTAAAGAAGGATTTCCCAACTGGTAATATTAAAATTTGGGGCCTTTCAAAATAAAAGCAGCCCTTCAGCATCCCTATAAGTGCAGAAGTTCTTTCAATCACACTTTGTAAAAGGTTTTCATAAAGGATTATGGAAAGGCCCAGTATGTGTGATCATAGTGCACTTGCTGTATTGCTTTAATAACTGGCTTGTCAATCGAAAACAGTTTTCTAATGCATGAGCAATGTGATTTGCTGGACTGAAAATTAAATTCTGATTGACCAAGGCATTTTTTTTTCCAATTAAACTCTGAAGGTGGTTTTAAAAAATGTATAAGCCGATTGTATTACCACACACAATACTCCCATTTGGAACAAAGCAGCTCCCACGGGGCAGACAGGCCATGCCAAATGGAAGATGTAGACTTCTCTTTGCACATTTTCAAAAATTTAATTTAAAATCTGTTCATTAATATCTTCTTGTAGGTCTGCTAGGCATTTCACATCAACCTCACAAATAGGATGATTTACTACTAGACCAGTAAAGGAAAAAAAAAATCAAACCTCCAAAGCTAGCAACTTACATTTCTTTAATGTCTTCCTGTGCCATCAAAAACAGCCACATTTGCCACACAATAGTAGCCAGAATTCTGGAGATTCCCAGCTTATCATTTGACAATTGTAGAATGAGGCTTGCAGCCAGATCACTCTTGTAGCTAAACCAACCCAGGAACTGAAATCAAAGCATGCTCTCCAAAACCAAGGACAAAACCCACTTTCCAGTTCTGGCTTGGAAGGGGTGCAACAAACTAGGAACCCTGGCCAGCTAACCCTGGTTAGCTACTGCTAGCCAAAGAAGCCAGAAGCATTGTGTATTCTGGTTTATTATTGTGTGAATATGGCCAGTGTTACTTGGTCCTGATGGTACAGCCATTCAAAATGTGTCAACCACTGGGAATCTTGCAAAGACTTCCTCACTGATTATTCCAGTTCCTCATAAGGAGTTCCACGTACCACCATACTTTCAGATGTTCTTGCATCTTTGTTCTTTCTTGGAATGACCTGGAAATTCTCTGGCTTTTATTGGTTTGTCATATTATCTAATTTCAAGTAGCTACTGTATGTCATGTCTACAAACAATATGGACCCTTTTCACTTACCTACGTGAAAAAATGAACTGTGTTTAGTTCTATTCCTTGACCTACTGATCTTCCACATGCAAGAAGGACGTTTGCTTTGATCATGTAGTGAATTTTATGCACACCATTTTCTGCCTTGATTTCTAAATGACATGCTCTCACATGGGCTTTTTTTTTTTTTTTTGAGATACGTAATTCAACTCTTAGAAGATAGTTTTTAGAATCAAATACATAGGAAACCCTTTGCTATTTTGAAAATTCAGCACAACAGCATTGCAGAAACTGGAGATGTTCAGCTGAGAAAAATTTTCAACTTGAAATAAGTCACCATAACAGAACAAAAGTAAGCATGTGGAGATGTAGCTCAAGCATTGGTGGGTGATAGAAAACATCACTCAGCATGTACATCATGCACTGGTGCATAAACATTGTACTCCATTCATTCTCCCTCCCTCCTTTTCCAATTTGACATTTCTTAGCTTCCCTCACTTCGCAGGAGTTTCTAAATGTTCAGTCTTGGGGTGCTTTGTTCTGTATTACACTTCCTGCACAGAACATTTCATTCTTCAGAAGATGATCAAAAGCTCTGGAGCCAATATACTAATTCTGGTTGGTCTCAGTGGAAAGGTGGGCAGGGGAGGACTACTTTTTATATTTCACAACAGAATGATAACTCGAAGGATAATGATGCTGAAATTTAGCACCGTGCACCTTAAAGGTGTTTGATGCAGAGTGTCACATTTGACCTTACAGAGAAAGGAAGAAAACCTGCCTCCATTTAAGGATGCAGAGGTACAGTATATATTACTGATATAAAAGGAAAGCACAGTTCCTGCAGTAGAGTGAGGAGCTATAAAGATTTTATTAGTGTGGGGTCTGAGATGGCTGTATGGCTCCCAGGTCTACTGAGCCAAGAGTGAGTTATGTAGCTCTTCCTAAAGACTGGCAATAAAAAATTTACAGGGTTGCTGGACTGTCATGTAGTTGGCTTGGACAGGTCATGCATTTAGCCTCTCTGTTTCATTCTAAATAATCAGCCTTGCAGAATTGGGAGATATTTGTTCACTCTTTCCATGGCCTAGAATAATCCTGTCACAGCTCTGCCCCAACTTTTCTCCCCAACAAGTAATCCAGGGTATGCTTTGCAGCCAATTGCTGATGCTACGGAGGCTGGGTCTGAACAATGCCTACATGAATGACTGTCTGGAAACCCCATATGTTGTACTGGAGTTCCATGAAAAAGGAAATGCAGAGTAAATACAAAATCTGAGCGCTGACCTGAAGCCACTTGCTAGACTTCTGGCCTCAGCGGGTGTCGGAGAGGTAGAAGGCGGAAGAAAGTTCTACTGACCAAATGAAGCCAGAAAGCCAGGGTCCTAATATTTACATCTGGCCTAATCCAATGACTTCAGGCTGCTTGGTCAACACAGAGGAGAAATTTACATGTCCCTGTTTCCATGTCTGCATTCTGATGATTTGTAAGGTACAGGTATACACATCCAGGCAGCTTAATAGATCTAGACCATCCCTCAGCCTGCAACACTCTTGATTCAAATTCTGTGGGCCCTGATGATCAACAACTCCAAGGACAATGTAAGACAGGGAAATAGTACTCCAGACTCCCTGCTTATACAGAAGCAGACCCTTAGCTATTCATGAAAAGCAGCACAGGGCTTCCCTCCCCCCACCCCAAAAATATCCTCTGATTTTCAGTCAGTTTGAATTATAGAATCAGAATTATAGAGCTGGAAGAGACCCCAGGGGCCATCGAGTCCAACCCCCAGCTATGCAGGAACACACATCAAAGCATTCCCAACAGATGGTCAGCCAGCCTCTGCTTAAAAACCTCCAAAGAAGGAGACTCCACTACACTCCCAGGTAGCCTATTCCACTGTTGGACAGCTCTGACAGTCAAGAATTTCTTCCTGAGGTTCAGGTGGAATCTCCTTTCCTGCAGCTTGAATCCATTGCTCCTTGTCCTGGTCTCTGGAGCAGCAGAAAACAAGCCCTCTCCTTCCTCTACGTGGCATCCCTTCAAATATTTAAACATGGCTATCATGTACCCCCTTAACTTTCTCTTCTGCAGACTAAACATACCCAGCTCCCTAAACCATTCTTCATAGGGCATGACATTAGACCCTAAGGCACAAGTCAAAGTTCTTTGTGGGGAACTTTCTCTGCAAAATGGTGGTGTGGTGGCAGAGCATGAAGGAGAAATAGACATGAAATTACCTGCTCTGGCATAATTTTTCTCTGCCTGTTCTACATCCATCTTCTTTCCAATAGTGATGTTCCCTACCTTGGCAGATGCTGCCTTTTAATTTTTTTAACCCAGAAATCTCCTAGAGTAAAAGTCAGGAAGGGTTACAATGACTCTCACTGGCTTCAGATAAGGTTAAGATATGCTTCCTGATTTTATCTGGGGAATTCTCAGTAAACAGGATTAAAATGGTAGCCATCAGTTGGCCAATAAATAAATAAAAATCAGGGAGCATCACAAATGCCAGTCAGTTCAGTTGGCTTTTTGCCGCCCACTTTGGTTGTTGTGTGCCTTCAAGTAATTTCTGGCTTATGGTGACCCCAAAGCAAACCTTTCACAGGATTTTCTTCACAAGATTTGTTCAGAGGGAGTCAGTCATTGTCTTCCTCTGAGACTGAAAGAGTGTGAGTTGCCCAAGGTCACCTGGAACATCTCCATGGCCAAGTCAGGATTCAGACTCTGATCTCCTGACTCCCAGTCCAACATTCAAACTACTACAACCACACTAGCTCCAAGTCTTAAGAAGCCCCCACTTTCCCTTCTAAGAAATCACTGAAATGGCCTCTCAACTTGGCCTCCTACAAATGGGCCATAAAATTGGCGGCAGATTTCAGCTCAACCCTATAGAACCACAGTCTTCCATTTCTCAGTTCTTCATTTACCCCTTCCAGTCCCATCACTGAATGATCTACCAACAAAATAATTCCTCTTCTAGGACAGAGTAGTTGCCTCTACGGTTATTCCTAGTCAGAATTTCTTTTCTTTAAACAAAGAAAAAGGCTATGTACACAAAACAACAGATCCTTGGTCTATACCAGCAGATAAAGGCAGTGACATTGCTGCCCATGTTCAGCAGGTACCGAGAGTACCCCATTAAAAAGCAAAGAGCTCAAGGAGAAGATAATGAACATAATTATGGTTAGTTATTGTTTGGTCTCTATATAGGCCCATTTTATAACACTGCTACCAGCAGAGTTATTTTATGCAATGCTTTTTTCACTTGGCAACCTTTTCATAAATCAAAGCAAAAGCCAATAGCAGGCAGTTTCTCCTGCAGCCTGTTTGACAATAAAAGTTAACACAGAGCCCTGCCTGTTATCAATCTTTATAAATGTGCCCTGCTATGGAAAGGCTTGTGTCACAGCTCGTGAGCCTTTCCCTAATAATGTGAGCACGGGAATGAGCCTGGGGCTTTAATGGGTCCTCAAGATTACTTGAGGTGAATGTGCATCATTTTATTTGGGGATTGATTTTTTTTTAAAAAACACACACACAAAGAATGAAACTCTTCTGTCTTTTTTCTTAAATATTTGGAATGAAACCAAAAGAATCCTTCCTTTTCCTCTTCAATCACTACTTTGCTTCAGTGGAAATTCACATACACAATTTCATCCTCCCAAGATCCAAAGATGATTATAGAGACATTCAAAGTAGCTACTCCACAGATTTGGAATTTCATTCACTTAAAGATTCCAAAATTCTCTATCCATGAGCGAATTCTGCAAGCAAAGTAAGATTTTCCTGAAAGACTAGTAAGTTATAGGGAGGGATACGCAAAAGTTCTTTTTGCAGTAGATTTGCAAACTGTGTTGTCTAGGGCAATGTCAGCATTTCATCACCTCCTCCTGCTCACACTTGCGCATGCTGCTTTGCTCTACTCTATTCTGTACTGATCAGATCACGTTTAGAGTACTGTATCTAGTTTTTGGTCTCATATTTTAAAGAGTAGATGAACAAACTAGAACATTTCCAGAGGAGCATTTGGAAACCAAGTCCTATGAAGAACACTCAAAACAGCTGGATGTTGGAAAAGAGCAAAACAACCTCTGAGTATTCCTTGCCTACGAAAATACTATGAAACTCATGTGGTCACAGTAAGTCTAGAGGTGACTTGAAAGCACGTATACACACACAAAGGCAAACTAAGTAGCGATCTTCAGGAAGCAGAGAACAAAAAGAGTGTACAAAGGTGCTCTTTATTGCTCCATATAAGAGCACCAACAGGTGAAAGTTACAGGGAAGCAGCTCCTTGCATTGCACATCCTGGACTGAACTAGTATTTTCCAACTGTATGCGTCTCTTACTCTCATATCACCTGTTTAAAATATATTTATTTCTTTAAAAAGAGGCATTAAAAAAAAAACCCAGCAAATCCCAGTCAATCAGGGATGAGTGGCTAGTCACACAACCAATGAAATTTGATTGCATGACATAAGCACGAAGCTAGATCAGAGATGATGCCCTCCTTCTGAACTGGACTCTTGGAGCCATTCAAACAATCAGATTTAGGTATGGTGAAACATTATTATCCTCATGCTGAATGGAACATGTTTCCATGTCATTTCAGAAAGATTCCCACAACAATAGCCAAAACTCTGCTTGTGCATTTATTAATTACAAGATCAGTGTTTCCACCAATTATATCGTCCCATCCATTCAACATTAGCTTTGATTGCATGTTTGGGAATGTTACCTGCTCTGAACGCAGAAGACTACATAAAATACAAAAACATCCTGCCTCTTTTCCTCAAAAATAATAAAATATACAACTGGCAAGGTGGAGAATCAATGGTCAATTAAGCGACTGATAAGGAACTTGTCATATCTATTAGTTTTGCTTGTCTTTGGCATGTATCCATAGGAACAAGGCTTGGTCTTTGACAAAAGAACAAACAAACCACATCTGACTTATGATGGCATATATCACCCTAGGAAGGCCCATAAATCTTACTAAATCACCGACAGAGAAAGGGAGTGATTTATATGGAGGATTTCACAAAGCAGAGCAACCTGCAACAACTCCAGGGTCAGACGGGATCTTGACAGCTTTTGTATTTAAACTCTATGAGGTCTAAGGACATGAAAACAGCTGGCTGTATTGTCTGACTGAAATCTTTCACCGCCCTTTGATTTGCTGCATGTTATCTGGAAGGAGCCACTATCATTTCCAGGAGAGGTGGGGGGGTGCTTGTCTGTCACAGCAAAAAACAACAAGAGCAATTTTGTGACACCTTGAAGACTAACAGGCTTGATGTGGCATAAAAGATTTCATGGACTGCGGACCCCTTCAACAGAAGCGAGGATGTAGCCTCAGTAGGTAATAAGCATTTATATACATGCTAGGATGGTGGGGAAATGTGGTGGGGTGGGAGGAAAATGCAAAGGAGTTGCCAGGCTAGTTCCATCCCAGGCTCTGAGATTTCTGTGCCAAAATCTGAAACCAAAAGAATCCCTCCAATGACTTCATTAAGCATGGTGCATGAAGCATCAACTACAGATGCTCAGAGTATATCATTCATTAAAAAACAACAACACGAGGCTAACCAAGGAGAATAGACACACATACATACTTTCCAAGGCAGCACCCTTGCCTTGAGATTCATCCCTCTCTCCCTGAGGACTGGAGAAGAGGACCCAGGCCCTGTTGAAATATCTCAAGAAGAAGTTTGGAGAAAGCTTTAAAATGAAGACTTTGGAAAGCCAATGCCCATCACAGGAGACAACACTCAACTAGATGGACCCATGGTAAGATGCAATATGAGATTTTGCTTTGTATCATTTTACCAGGTCATACGGGGTCGTATTAAAGGCTTGGAACTCCACTGATGTCAAGAGTTAAACTACACGTTTAAGCTCACCACCACAAGATTATTATTTTTTTAAATAGAGGAAGCTACATTGACTTGACAACTGAACATGGGCCAAGGGGTGGGGAAGGGATAACTTTGTGACACTCAGGTTCAGGAAGTCGGCACTGATGATAACTCTGTGATGTGAACTCCAGCAAGAAGACTGCATTTCATCTGATACTTCCGCCTTCAAGCATAAGCCTTTAGTGATTTAGTGGAGGCTGTTGCTCAAGATGGCCACCTGTCGAGCAGGGAGACAGAGGAAGAGGTGAAAGGGCAAGAGATTTAGAACTGAACATGCTGTTATGATGAAAGTTTTCTTTAAGACTTCAACTTGAGAGACTTAGAAAGCAGTACTTGTAATCACAAATGCAACAGTTAACCCTCCAGTGTGAGGATGGGTCAAAATCTTGACCCATCAGTGGTTCCTAACATTTGTTCACTTCACTTTCAGCATGGCAGGAATGTGGTTCTGTTAACCTTCAATATCCATTAGCACAGAACAGATATTTAGACAACAAATAGAGCTAGTCAGTATGGGATTCAATGGGAACAGCTTTCCAGAGAGCTTCTTTTTTGAACAAGATACTATATTGTAATATATACTATACTGAGAGGCCTGGAAGCCATGCCCTATGAGGATAGACTTAGAGAGCTGGGTATGTTTAGTCTGCAGAAGAGGAGGTTAAGAGGGGACATGATAGCCATGTTTAAATATTTGAAGGGATGCCACGTAGAGGAAGGAGGGGACTTGTTTTCTGCTGCTCCAGAGACCAGGACAAGGAGCAATGGATTCAAGCTGCAGGAAAGGAGATTCCACCTGAACCTCAGGAAGATCTTCCTGACAGTCAGGGCTGTCCGGCAGTGGAATCTGCTGCCTGGGAGTGTAGTGGAGTCTCCTTCCTTGGAGGTTTTTAAGCAGAGGCTTGATGGCCATCTGTCGGGATTGATTTGAGGGTGTTCCTGCATGGCAGGGGGTTGGACTGGATGGCCTGTGTGGTCTCTTCCAACTCTGAATTTCTATGATTCTATGATTCCTCAATTTTTTAAAGAATACAACTGAACATGACTTCTAAATATTCAGAAATGAGGTTGGCATGTTCTACAGAAAAAGTTTACTGTTGTGTGAGATGAGGATATGATCTGTCACACTTGAAACCAACATTTCTGGTATATACCTGCACAAAGATGGCTACTGAACATACAGTCCATGCTTGCAACGTCATAGGTTAGTATGGATTAGCATAAAGTGATCAAGTGCTTGTAGAAGATTCTGTTTAGCATCAATTAAACAGAGGCAGAACTGGAACTCAAGATAAAGTGGGGTTTTGTAGCAGAACAGAATCCAAACATTACAGCTAAAAAACAAATGAAAAAGTCCTGATTAGAAGCAAATTCTAGTATGATTAATATTGAGGCTCATTTAATTGCAAAGCTATTGCTAAGAGAATTTAGCAATGGTCAAGACCACATTGTGCACAAGCAGATCATACCCATTATGTGATCTTGTGAGTAGTTCTCACCCCGACATATCAACTCCAGCAAAAAGGACAGTCATTGGGGTAGGTGGGACTAGAACATAGTGGCAGAGTCCTAATCCCATAAGCACTAGCCAGCATGGCCAAGGGTCAGAGGAAGAAGAGATGAGTATTTATTTAGATGGTATAACATAGGTGGAGGACCATCACGAATAACTGAAAGCTACAATTCCTTCTAAGGAGATGAAAATGGCACCTAGTAACAGTCGCAAAGGGAAATCTCCACACCCAGACAAAATGATAGTACAGACTTCTGCCACTCATCTGATAGTTTAGGGACCAAAGCACTGTCAAAAAATGGAACTGACTGAAAAGCAGAACCCATTTACTATACTGTAATATACTGTATGGAGCATGAAGGACTTACAGAGGCTCATTTGGGACTGCTTGCAAAATCTCTCAGTTACCTTGGCACTTTTTATCCCCCTCTCTGCATGTGTGCATGTGTGCAAGCAGTGCCAAGTGAACCTTCTTAGGCAAGAAGAACTGACGAAAGAGTGGAACCCCCATCAAATTAATGGAACTTGTCCTTAACCTGGAAGCACCGAGAGAATGAGTCGTCAGATAACAGGGCGTCAAAAGGCAGGGGCTTCCTGCATTATACTACCAAAAGTCACCACTCCTTCCTTTAACTAATTATTGAAGGAGATCTGCTATACCTTGCTTTGCTTTGGTTTGAACATGAACTCCTGTTTGTCACAATTTTCAGCACTTGCTGCAAACACATTTGGGTTCTTCCTGACACCATTTCCCTTAACATTTATCCTAAGAGTATTCAGTTGACTGGCCCACCTGTAAGCCTGTTGGGTGAGGTGAGTTGTGTGATTTTGGTGATGTGTCACATGCATCATTTAACATGATGATGTTAACTTGTTTGTTCTCAACAAAAAGCAAGATTTAACAGCAATGTGGGCCAACAAGGCAATGGGCTGTATACATGAAAACAGTACTAAGAACCAGCAATTGCCAGTTGTTGTTTTTTTAAGGAAAGAAACAGCTATGAATCACCACAAATTTCCACAACTGTGTTTTTTTTTTCAAATTTTCTCAACTATAGAGAATGTGTTATTTTCAAAGCAAATATTGTGATTAGTGAATATCTGGTGCAATCCTGGTAATAACAGATCTTTCCCATAGGTACTAACATTGACAATTCCCATAAAACTTAGAGGCTTGGACAACTGGCTGGGTGAATTACAGAATCGTTACATGGCATTCATTTCCACTGAAGCATTAGACATTAGCCTCTGATGGAAGTGGGACTTTGGACTTGATGGATCATTGATTCAATCTGCCACAATAAGGCAAACGTATTGTTATTGTGCATGTGTGTGCATATTAACTCAGACACAAACTTAACTGGATTTTGTTGCCTGTGTTTGCCAGCCTGAAATGCGTTATCGATCCACTGACTAGTTAAAAAAAAAGAAAAAAGAGGAGATTATGAGGAGTCTCATAAAGGAGGAAAATGCTATCAAATTCAGGCTGCAGAGAATAATATTATAATCAAAGTTATATTCCAAGAGAATGATTTTCAAGTGGTCACTCAGGCCATTTCCGCATGTGGAGGGGGAAATGGGGGGAAACGTGCTAAAACTGAGCTTACTGGCAGCCAGGTAAGTCCGTCGCCATGTGGAGCAGCGCAAGCTCGCTGCTCCGCAGTCCTCTGGCATCCAAAATGGTGGCTTCCAGCTGGTGGAGGCTCTCCACCAACCAGAGAAGCTCACCAGCCAGAAGCCCGACCCCTGCAGATCTGCAGGCACGCACTAGTGCACACCTGCAAATCTGCACCGGAGCGCGGCGACAGAGCTGCACGGGGCTGCGCACTCTGTGCTTTTTAAAAACCTCTGAAAAGAGGTTTTAAAAAAACATGCGGTGTCACCAGTTCTAGTCGCTTCAGAGCAGACTGAGGTGCGGAACTACAATAAAGTAGTCTGCCCCAATCCACTCCATGGTGCAGAAGACCTCCATCGGAGGTCACTCTGTACCGTTTTAATACCCCAGTGTGGAAAGGGTCATAGTTGCCATAGACGTGGATACAGAAGGAGTTTCTGCTATAGCAAACCAACCTAGTTGAGTACAAAGATGAATGCATAAGCTAAAGGTAGAAAATCCCTGATTTATAGGAAGTGGTGGGTAGGGTTATGTCACAGCAGCAGTACTATCACAGCTATTCCCTTGCTCAATGCAACATGGGCAAAATCGAGCTAAATAAAAATATTCCCCCACCCCTCAAAACTCCCTTCTTTTTTGCATCCAATTTTACTCCTGGCCAATTTTAGTCCTGGAGGGTGACCAAAAAGGTGAAGGGTCTGGAAGCCATGTCCTATGAAGAACGCCTTGGGGAGCTGGGTATGTTTAGTCTGCAGAAGAGAAGGTTAAGAGGGGATACGATAGCCATGTTTAAATATATGAAGGGATGTCATGTCGAGGAGGGAGCAGGCTTGTTGTCTACTGCTCCAGAGACTAGGACAAGGAGCAGTGGATTCAAGCTGAAAGAAAGGAGATTCACTTGAACCTCAGAAAGAACTTCCTGACGATCAGAGCTGTCTGGCAGTGGAAGATGCTGCCTTGGAGTGTGGTTGAGTCTCCTTCTTTGGAGGTTTTTGAGCAGAGGCTGGATGGCCCTCTGTTGGGAATGCTTTGATGGGTGTTCCTGCACAGCAGGGGGTTGGACTCGATGACCCCTGGGGTCTCTTCCAACTCTATGATTCTACGATTTGCTCCTCTCCTTCCATTGTCTTCTCCATCATATCTGTTGTGGGGAAAAACATGTGAACTGGTATCCTTCATTCTCCCCTTTCCTAGTACTGTGCTCTACTGAATCAAGAAGGAACATGTCTTCTAAATATTCAGAAATGGGGTTGGCATATTCTATAGAATCAAAGAGTATCTAGTAGAGGCAGGAGCACTTTCATCCACGGTCCCCCCTGCACAAAGGTCAACAACTAGGAGTGCGGCAAGAGCTGCCTAACAGCAGTTGGGCTCACTTGAGTCCAGCGAGTTGCTACTGCTTTCCCCTTTTCAAAGATCTCAGAAAAGCAGAGTGAAGGACTGATGAAAGGAGCTCACAGTGGGTGTTCCCAAGGTCCTTTGGAATATCTTCTCCCACTAGGAACTGGTAGTGTCTTGAATCTATGACTGAGGAAAGACCTTCCTTCCATGCCATTGTTGTGACCTTGGTAGAAGAGAAGAACAGGTTGGCACAACTCCATTGTGTCTAGGACTAACAACTGATGAAAGACCTTCCCTCCATCTCTTAACTGCCACTGCTGTGGCCTCCAAGGGAGAGAAGAGCAGCCAACATCTTCTGGACTTAGCTCCCACCCCATCCCATCCCACCTACCATCCCCTTCTCCTTGTGTGTCAAGTCTTATTCCCTGAGGGCAGGGGATTAACAATTTGTAAGCAAAAAGATATTGTACCACATCTGTTAGTCTCCCAAGTGTTAAAATATCCCTCTGCATACTGATCCAGACTAACAGAGCTATGTCTTTGAATTCTAACAATTCGTAAACTGCTCTGGGAAGCTTTTTGGCTGAAGGGTGGGCTATAAATATTCTAAATAAAGAAATAAATAATAGTATAAGACACTGAATCCCTGGCAGGAAATGGATGCTCTTTGCATTAATTTCCAGTGAACAGACAGTCTGCCTGAGGCTTGAGCATTATTTCTAGTGCCAGTTATATTTCCAGCCCCAGTTATAATTGTGGCCAGGGAATTATCAGGGGATGATCCAAAGAAGTAAGGGATCACAGCATTAGTGAACAACAGAAAAAAGACTTAAAGTTGATGGATGATCAAGCCACATTTGACATAGCAAATGCATTTGCCATGTGCATACTGTTGGACTGCAGAGAAATTCAGCATTTGCAAACAGATGGTCACAATAATGTTGGCCTGTCACTATGACCAGGGCTCCCTGGAATACACCCATCACGCTTACACTGTCCTTCACAATGACAATCACCCATGTCTAGCCAACAAACACATCTGCTGAGTAAAATGGGAGCTAGGTCTGAGGACCAATACTGGGCAACCTATACTACAGAAGGCCCCTACTTGGTGACCTTAAAGTGTAACATAGCACATAATCCACAGCCATGTAGCTCAACTCCTGATATTACAGGAACACACACGGGTGGCCATCCAACCCTTTTCAGAAATGTCTAACGAAAAAAAGTCCACCATCTTCTGAGGGAGTTTATTCTACTGTTGAACAGCTATTACCACCAGGAGATTCTTCCTAATTTTCAGTTTGCATCCCCTTGTAATTTGAATGCAATGGTTCTGGGCCTCTTCTCTAAGACAGCAGAAACAAAGTTTTTTGAATTATCTTCATGACAGCCCTTCAGATATTTAAAGATAGCTGAGGGAACAGACAGGATTTAAAGAAAAACAAAGATAAAAAGATAAGGACAGTGGGGTGAGAAAGACAGCAGGCTGCATGCAAAAGGTGACTTACTGCAGTGTAGCAATCATTTTGTGAAAGGAGAGGGGGGTTAGAAGGATTTTGAGAAAGAAAGGAACTCTTCATGGTAGGGTTAGCAATTTTTGTGTTGGCTGAAAATAGAGGCTTAAGCTAAGCACCCTGTTAGGTAGAACTTTTGGGCAAAGGACTAGAAACCTGAAGCCAACCGTTAAAAGGCAACAAGTTGTTATAACAAAAAATTACGTCCATGAGAATAAAGTTCAGTACAATGTGCAACTGGATTCAAGGTATATAATTCTTCAGTTCAAATCTGGAAGATGTATGGCTTAAGCAAGGTCTTCTGACTATGCTATAAGTGCTTTATTTGCAGCAGCTTAACAGGCAGCAACCATCCACTTTTACCTTCTTGTAAGGAAAAACAAAAAGTGACAAATCCAACTCATCTCTCCCGCAGTGCCAAAAGTGAAAGTCTTCTGCCAGGCTCCCACCCCCTCCTGTTTGGCACCTGGCAATATCAACAAGACTGCTAGATCACTGCCAGTCAAAATAACTGCAGCATATTGAAGAGAAAAAGTTGTTGGTACAGCACAAAATAAACTGAATTTCACTTTCAAAATTAATAACCAGAGCTACTGTACTGATTGCATTAGTCATTTCCATAAATAATTAAAAACCTCAATTTGCACAGAATTCCCAATCTGCGGCACCACAGCAGCACAAAATACAATGACCTTGCTGCAAAACCGACTCTCCTGTCTTGTCAACAAGGACACAAGGCCTCGAGCGTTGGCAGCCGTCCGGCAACCCTTTGTGGTGCTGTTGTCCTGGGAGTCTTGATCCACGTCCAGATGTAGCTTTTCTCAGAAAGACATTTCTCATTCTCTTGGCTTTTTAATAAATACTGCTCAGCTGGCGTGTCTAAAATGGGCAGCTTTAAATTCAGACATCCCAGCTGCCCATCCAACAAATGGTGACTTGGTAATTAGGAGTGCCCCTTCACAAGCTCGTCTGTTCTCTCCCTGCTCCCCTCACATGCAGACTTCCTACTCCATTGCCCAGTTTGCTCTGACTGTATTTACCAGGGATGGGAATTGTGTGGTTCTCCAGATGTTGGATTGCAACTCCCAGAATTCCTCACAATTGGCTATCCTGGTTTCAGGGCTGCTGGGAGGTTCGGGCCAACAACATCTGGAGGACCACATGAGTCCTACCCCAATACATATGTAGCTAGATGGTGGAATTTGCCAACAAATTATGAATGCTAACCACGACATTCCAGAAAGCACAGTTCAAAAACCCATTTCGAACAATGAGTCTTAAGAGTCACATTAGGTGAGAAATAGAGTCAGTGTGGTGTGGTTTAGTGGTTCATGTGTTAAACTAGGACTTTGAGAGACCTGGGTTCAAACCCCTGCTCAGTCATGGGAACCCAAGTCATTCTCTCAGCCTCAGAAGAATGCAATGGAAAACTTCCTCCAATTTAATCTTACCGAGAAAACCTTGTCATAGGGTCACCATTAATCTGAGTTGGCATGAAAGCATGTCCTTAAAGAAAGGAGCTATAAGGAAATGTTGCTGAAGGGGATACCACTGTTTGTCACTGCTGCTAATCCTCACCCTATACCATCTCCCCCTGGAATTTTCCCTGGGAGGAGAAAAAAAGGAACACCTGTACATTTTTCATCCCAGAGCAAGTATCAGACAGATTTGAGAGGAAGTGATCAAGAAATGACAGAGGGAGAAAAAGCTGACTCCTTCCTATCCCAGTCTGGATTAGAGGCGCTTGTGATTGAGGCAGAGAGACAGACAGGCAGGCAGACAAAATTTTTGAAAATCAGGAAGATGGAAATGCAACACATGCCTAAACACGATTCAGTGACAACCCTGCTTAACACTAATCACAGCATGTCCAATTTAGATGTTATGGGCAACTGTAGCTCAGAGCAGGCCAGAAAGAAAAGAGGGGATTCTGCTCAGATGACTGAAAGATGTGACCAACTGTCAATGACATCGGACATGAGCCACTGATGTTTGGACTGTAGTGCATGTACCTTTCCAAGGCTGCATCTCCATCCCTGTGCTCCTATTGTCTCTTATACTTCCACTTCAAACAATTCAGTTCTAAGATAATTGAGAATCCTCTTTCTAGGATGAGAGCAAAAAAAGGCATATCTAGTGTAGTATTTGGGGTCCAGCAGTGATCCGGTTGTTAACACACTTTCCCTTCTGTTACTGCCTCTGGACACAAAGACTTTATTTAGCTGTCACAGTTAATAGCTTCTGATAGACCCACATGAACACATTCAATCATTTCAAAAAGCCATCTCAATTAATAGATACCTATTTGTAGCGTGGTGGCTGAGAAACTGAACTGTGAAATCAGTGATGACCCAAACCGTTTGGTCTAGTTTTTCTAGGTGTTTCAGAAGGGAGAAGAGCGTAATGGCCCCTGCTTGTGTGTGTGTGTGTGTTTGTGTGAGATAGAGAGAGACAGAGAGAGAGATTGACTGATGGATTGATTGATTGATTTAGGGGAGCTGGGAGAAATTTCTTTTTAAAAATATAAAAATGGGAGAAATAATTATGGTAGGTATGACGCAAAAGACTATTGTATCAGTCTTTCTCTTCTTAGATGTCTAAGCACTGCTACTGCATTAAGCAGCAGGTGAACTGCAAGCAGTAACCACAGACTTCATAAAAAATGTTCCAGATCACAACCCAGTGGAATAAAAGCTACACAATGACTGGCCAACGGGAGCAAAGAGCACCCCATGTTGCTATCATTTCCTGCAACTATGCCACTGCTTGGAGTAGCAGCAAAAAGAGTTACAAAAGAAAAGACCTAGCTGAGTACACTTAGCTTCCTACCCACATCTTGAGGGTATTTTCCCCAAGCATGCCAGAACATCTCAAAACAATGCTCTCCCTTTGGCAGAAGTCAAATGGTGCCAAGTTGGGAAACAGGAACAGCTGTTTTCCCAAACACAAATTTCTCCTCTGCTACTAATTCAGTAGGTGGACTTATCTAAGATATTGTCTCTCACTCTGTGTCTTCCTTGCACAATGATACTCACTGGTGTAGGGAGGACTGCGTGTGTGTCATTTACCACTCTATTCTGCTTTAGTAAGACCTCACCTGGAGGAATACTGAGTCCAGTCCAGATATTGACAAGCTGTCCAGAGGAGGGCAATCAAAATGGTAGAAGACCTATGACCATGACTTATGAGGAGCGGCTTAGGGGGCTGGGTATCTTCAGCCTGGAGAAGAGAAGGTTAAGAAGTGGCATAGCTATGTCTAAATACTTGAAGGGATGTCATATGGAGAATGGAGCAAGCTTGTTTTCTGCTGCTCCAGAGACATGGAGCAATGGCTTCAAAGTTCAGGAAAAGAGATTCCACCCAAACATTAGGAAGAAATTCCTGATGGGAAGAGCAGTTTGACAGTGAGAATATGCTGCCTGGGAGTGTGGTGAATCTTCTTCTTTGGAGGTTTTTAAACAACAGAGTTTGGATGGCCATCTATCAGGAATGATTTCATGGTGTATTCCTGTATGGCAGGGGGTTGGCCTTGATGGCTCTTGTGGTCTCTTTCAACTCTACGATTCTATAATATTTATCACATTCAAATGTGGGAAATAAGAACAATTCTGCAACTATATGTTAATGTGCTTTCAAGTTGTCTGTTGATTTATTGCTACCTCATGAATTTTATAGGATTTTTTTCAGCAAAGAATATTCAGAGGGGATTTTGCCAGTTCCTTCCTCTGAAACACGGGCTACAGCACCTGGTATTCATAGAAGGTCTCCCATCCAAGTATTAATCATGGATGACCCTATTTAGCTTTCAAGATCAGATCAGATCTGGTGCCTTTAGCATATTGAGACCACTTATACAGAATGAAAAATCTTTGTTATCAGTGGTTAAGAAAACCCGGCACTAGGTTAACATCCCACCCTAATTGTGGATGACAAGAGCTCAGGCAATAATGGGCCAAGATCTAACCTTGAGGTTGTGTAGGATGAATCTCTGCATATAGAGCTACGCATAAACTGTGCTAGGCAAACCTTGTGTTCAATGGCACAGTTGTGCAACTGAACCAAAATGCTAAAATGTGCAACCAAAAGCACAGTCAAATTTCCATGCACTTCCGTGCACAATCACACGCAATGTGCATAACTCCACTTGTACAACCTTGAATTGAATGTGGATATTGTGCTTAGGACAAAAATGTCCAATCAGTTCCATTGGCGAACTTACATATGTGTAACATACAACAGGTTTCCAACAACGGAGTCCCAATTTTTCAATTTTCGCTAGAGAAAGAGTCTACAGCTTCTGCCTTTTTGTTTGCGGGAGGGTAGGTAGTATTGTGACATGTGCCCCACATAATTTGTGCATGGACATTTATCTGTTCCACAGAGCCTTGCAAGATGCAGACAGGGAACGATGTCTGGTGCCTGATCTGTTTCTGGAACAAAGATGACTGCTGGATAAATTCTAACTGCATGAGTCTTTGGGAGATTGATGAGGGTAATATAAAGTACTGAGGAGGAAGAGGGATCCCAGATGGAATTTGTAACGTTGGCAATTAGAAAAACAGAGACACAATCTAATTTTATCTAGAAGGCTTTGGGAGAGAGAGAGAGAGACTGTTAGCGTACGGAAGTATATTCCACTATTACAGCAAAAGTTGGGAGCAATTATTCTTCACAGCCAGAGTGACCCACTGGAGAGAGTGCTGAGTGTGGCACTAGGAAACTTGGAACATGAAATTAAAGATCAAGTTTAATCTTTGCAGTGATGGACTCAGCTGGAGCCCTGGACATCTTGTCTCAGTCTCAGAGCCCAAAGTAGAATAGAAGTAAAACAATAACCTTCCTTGCAGGACAGTTGTGAGTCTGATCAGGATCAAGACTCAGAAGAATACTGCATAGTAATAACACACTACGAAACATTAGGAATGAAAAAGGGACTGTGTGACATATTGCTAAATTCTTTGAACCCCACCAGGGGAGAGAAAAGAACTGAAAATGTGCTCTTGTCCACAACCTTCCCCGACAACCATCTTGCTCCTCCCACTGCAAAACTCAACTATTTCTATAATATTTCCCCAACAACTATTGCCTATACGATCCACAGCACAGTGTGAGAAGGGATATCATTTAACAGACTCTTAAACATGACAATAAGCCACACATTATAGCTGCAATCCTGTATGGCTCAGCACAGTATAGCAGTTCCGCATGCAGACCTACTCCAGGCTGTGACATATACCCCTCCCAACTTACTGTACTGACTCTGAAGCTGTGCACACACCCACAGCCATTCGGTGCCTTGTGGAGAATGGAAGGATCACAGAAGCATCTGGCGATGTTCCTAAAGCACCACTGTTCCCCAGAGGTCTCAGCACTGCTGCAATCATTTTGCATTGGGCTACAAGGACCCAGCCACATGTTTCTGAGACCATGCCCATTCTCCACAAGGTCATGGAGGGATGGTGGGAGGGGGCTTCAAAGCTGTTTGATGGGGTGGGGGAGCTGGGCGGGGAGGAGGGAATATCAATCACTGTAACTTCCAAAAAAAGGTCATCGGTGGGTGTAAGGGAAAAATTATGTATGCATATGCCACTAAAAGAATAACAGCCTATGTGGGTGTACAACCTAATCACCGAATCACCACCTAGAGAATATTATTTGGGTGCATCACATTTATGCTAATCAACACCCCCTGACTCCCATCTTGTCTAGCTGGATTTTATTTTTGTTCTTCACATCAGTTCAGAGGCCAGACAATTAGAAATGCAATCAAATTACTCCAAATATTTAGGATGTACACAGACCTGTTAAACCAGTCACTAGAAAACATCACCACCTACAACACACTTCTCCCATCACAGTCCAGTGTTCCTGCCAAAAGATACCCTGCCTTATGAGTTCATTGATTCCAAGAAGAACCTTCAGTTCCAAAAAGGGGAGCAGTGATCAGGTGTCTTCTTCCATATGTCCTCATCATTCAATCTCAACACATAAAGGATATCACTACCTTCAGTTAGCTCTAGCCATTCCATCTGGCTGCTACCAAAGAGAGACGAGGTAACAAGCCCCATCTTAACTTGTCTCCATGCATTCTAGAAATGCCTCCAACAGCACCCATGCCGCCTGGTCAATATGTTACATGACTGTGCAACTGTATGAAAGAGTTTTTTTTTTTCCTTTCCTTTCCTTTCCCATTCTGTTTTTCTTGTGTGGCTATAGATTGTGAACCATTACTTTAAACCAGAACTCATCTTGTCTACTTTGCTGGAAAGGCAATATATAAAAGTGAATGTTTGGCAGTGAAATTGACCATCCCAGAAGGCTCTGTGGCAATTTTGTTGGACGTTCTCAAACAAAGGCTAGATGGCCATTTCTCAGAGATGTGGATTTCCTACATCAGTATAATGCTGTATGGAATGACTTTTGAGATTACTTTCCAATTCCACAGTTCCTTGATTCTACAAATCGAAAGTGACCAGCCAAAGCCAGCAGATCATGATGGGCCAAATGGAACAATTTAATCATGATGACACAGAAGAAGCTTGTGTCATCTGTGCCTTCATGGGCTGATACCATCACCTTGAACCAGAGTTTCAAAAATGTACTCTTTTGAACTATAATTCCCGGAATCAACCAGTCAGATTCTGCAGCAGCCACACTAGCTGAAGAATTCTGGGAACTCACAGAATCATAGAGTTGGAAGAGACCACAGGGACCATCCAGTCCAACCCCCTGCTACGCAGGAACACCCATCAAAGCACTCCCAACAGATGGACATCCAGCCTCTGCTTAAAAACCTCCAAAGAAGGAGACTCCACTACACTCCCAGACAACATATTCCACTGCCAAACAGCTCCGACTGTCAGGAAATTCTTTCTGAGGGTCAGGTGGAATCTCCTTTCCTGCAGCTTGAATCCATTGCTCCTTGTCCTAGTTTCTGAAGCAGAGGAAAACAAGCCCTCTCCCTCCTCGACATGACATCCCTTTAAATATTTAAACATGGCCATCATGTCCCCTCTTAACCTTCTCTTTTGCAGACTAGATATCCCCAGCTCCCTAAACAGCTCCTCATAGGGCATGGCTTCCAGACCCTTCACCATTTTGATCGCTCTCCTCTGGCCACGCTCCAGCTTGTTGATATCCTTCTTGAATTGAGGTGCCCAGAACTGGACACAGTATTCCAAATGAGGTCTAACCAATGCAGAATTGAGTGGTATCTGCAGCCCTTTTATTTTTCCAAGCTGCATGTTGACCCAGAACATCAAAATAAGCTGGCGCCAATGACCTTTTGCTGAGTATTTTCATTGCTCAGGGTTTTCAATTTTTTTTTTCTGGACTTTAAGAAAAGAGGAAGGAACCAGTTAATTACAAGCTGCACTAACAGCAAATGAGCTGTGATGGAATGTAAATCAGACCATGCCCACGATTCAGGGAAGGCAGCATCTGTGCATGCAGCTTGCAAAGTAATGAGGCTGTGACGATATGCTGGCATCCTGCTTTGATCACTTTATCTTGTTCAAAAACTCTGCTGGGAGAACAGAGGCTAGTGGTGCTGACCTACCTACCTACCTACCTCCCTCCCTCCCTCCCTCCGCTTTGCCCAGACACAAGCAAGAGAAGTGGCTGAAGGAGATCCAAGTGCCTAACTCATCTGCTCTCCATTGTCACCCTTCTTTGCAACCCCGGTGGCCCAAAAAGTTTAGGCAAGCAGCATACACCATGCTCAATCTTGTATTTAACATGTGACAGTGAGTGGTAACTTCTTCTCCTCCTCCTCTCTAACCAGAAACAGGTGGCACCCTGCTTTAAACAAAATAAAGCACCCATCTCATCAATTGTGCAAACATACACTCTTTTTCATGCAAACAGGTAAAGGCACTGGGATGTGTTCAAATGAACACAGATGTTTAAAAACCTCCACGATCACTCTAGCTTCAAAGGTGGGGAATGAGAGGAGGAGCGTGCTTGCTGAAATCATCTACACAAGGGAACGAGGCACACGAGATTGATTACAGCTTTTAGCCTCCCACCTTGTTTCCATACTGTAATTGGGAAATGGGCGACTTGTACTCATGTCAATTCCCAACAAAGCATGTTCAAAACATGAAAACACGAGGCTTTAGAGTCTCTGAAAGGGAGCTGGAAGCCAGATGTATCACGGTGGAGTACCACTTGCCAGCACGAGCGGGAACCGCGCCTTTCCATTGGAAGCAGAGGCTCGTGAAACTGTAGCCGGCAGCAAGCACTGCCCTTAATGAGCACATCTATCAATTTTCAGGGGACTTGGTTGATTATGGATACACAAAAATAAGAAACATGCCAATTTAACTGTTGGCCACTGATGTTGGGAGAGAGAAAGAGAGAGAGCACATTTCACTCATACACTAGATTTTGTATCAACTCTATTGAAAATGACTTCATCTGTCTATGAGAGCACGCATGGGAAAATGCTGGATTTTTTTCTGCCTGACACCAGGTCCATCCACTTTAGTGTCTGCTGCAAACTCAAGCTACAAAGAATGGGTATGTAACTGAGTGCTCCCATTCTCATAAGCTATGAAAGGCCATGTTCTTACCTATTTTTCTAAGGAACACACATGAGATGATTTGAGCATATGCTTGAAAATGCAAACTGTGTCTACCACAAAGATGTGTGGTGGAGGTATAAGTGGCCACACTTCCCTGTTGGGTTCATGATCCTTCCTTTTTCTAGTAAATATTGGAATGTTTTACGGACTGCATAAATGTGAGGATCTGTGTATAGGCAAACCTCAGTTGACAAAGCCTTTGCTTTTTTTACTTCTTTTTATAAAGTCTTTTTATACCCTCTGTCTAGCTGGAAGTTGTTTAACAGCATTAGCACTGGGAGGATAGTGAACAATGATGGGAGAAAGACAGACTTTCAGTCTCAGGTTGCAGCAACACGTCTGCAGTACACAGTGCAACAAAGCTTGAGCTGAAAAACAGTGGGAGTCTACTCCAGATGAATCCACAACTGTACCTGTGCATGCACCTAGCTACAACAAACAGGGTAAGCAGCAGCTGCTCCAGAATCCCTTACCAAGCATGCAAGGACAGCAAAACAAAGAAATGGGGATTGCCTAGCTACCTCCACTCACCCTCACTAGCTAATTTAAAAAGCATACGTCTATGGCCACCAAAATGCAAATCATAAGAAACCGTAGGCTGGTGAAATAAAATGTGTGCCTTGGATGCATTTAGGAAGAAGGCTTCAAGCAGTCCCTGGAAGGCTCAAAATGTGTTTACTGACGGAATGCTTGCTTGATTGGCAGGTTTCATTTCATGTGTTCTATGTTTTGCATATTGCAAGTTTTGAAGATAAAGTCTGCTGAAATATTTTAAACTGCTCTTCTTTTGTGGGGAATGGGGATCTACCCCAATTCTTCTCATGCTATTTCTGCTTCTAGCACCACATTATTTGTTAAAGTGATGCCCAGGAGCTCAACTACTTTGTTAACTGAGGTACACCTGTAATGAGTTCCCACTTCCTAAGTAATTCAGGTCTTTTTAAAAACAAGATAAGGATTTCTTTAAAATGCAATACTAACCCCATACTGCTACTAGGACTTGCACAGCACCAACACTTCCAATCTCCAGAACAAATGCAAGAGTGACAATAAAAACCTTCAAAATGGCAGGAAACTGCAATAGAATTACACCCCTGAGCTAGCTAGCCTGTCTTCAGGATCCAGTCACCAACCCACACACAGAAGACTCATAGCAACATGTGGTAAATGATCAAACACAGAGTTCAGCTGGTTTCTAAGAAAAAAAATCATTTTATATTTCTAGAGGAGCTATCAGAACAAATGCACACATGTCCTCCTTGCTATACACACAGCGCAAACAAGAGGATGCTTTGTGTTCAGATGTAGAGGAGCAGATAAAAAGCACAGAGGTGTTACCCTTCAACATGTTGTGCTTGTACTCCAACACGTTCTTGTCTTTTAGAGAGTAAAATTATGGACAAGGTACTACACATGTGTGTAGCTCCACATAAAAAATCCCAAGCCTTCCCACTAACAAGCAGGTGTAAACCTGCTGCTATAGCTTACTGGTAGGGAATGGGGGGGGGCAGAGGAAGTTCAGACCATGGAGAAGCAGCTGGTCTCAGCTTGGTTGGGGGCAAGAAATGAGGGTGTGCTCTCAAATGGACTCACATTTTCTTTCCCACAGGAGCTCATAGAATCATAGAATCATAGAGTTGGACGAGACCCCAGGGGCCATCGAGTCCAATCCCCTGCTGTGCAGGAACACTCATCAAAGCATTCCAAACAGATGACCATCCAGCCTCTGCTTAAAAACCTCCAAAGAAAGAAGGAGACTCCACCACACTCCAAGGCAGCATATTCCATTGCCGGACAGCTCTGACCGTCAGGAAGTTCTTCCTGAGGTTCAGAGGGAATCTCCTTTCCTGCAGCTGGAATCCATTGCTCCTTGTCCTAGTCTCTGGAGCGGTAGACAACAAGCCTGCTCCCTCCTCAACATGACATCCCTCAAATATCTAAACATGGCTATCATGTCCCCTCTTAACCTTCTCTTCTGCAGACTAAACATACCCAGCTCCCTAAGGTATTCTTCATAGGGCATGGCTTCCAGACCCTTCACCATTTTGGTTGCCCTCCTCTGGACATGTTCAAGTAGCTCACAGATCTTCACGGTGTGAATTATCTCCTCCTTCTCTCCCCTTCACACTGGTAAGAAAGAGCAACAGAGGCCCCTAACAGCGCTTGGCCTCTGCCAAGCACAGGAGGTTTCTGGATAGAATACAAGCCAAGAGAACAGCCTTCTGTGATGGGACTTAAGAAGTGCGTAAGCTGCACTTGTTGTGTGCCTTCAAGTTGTTTCTGACTTATGGAGACCCTAAGGTGAATTCATCACAGAGTTTTCTTAGATACTTGTAAATAACAAACAGGATGCTGGCTGATATATGTAATAGCAAGCATGTTGGCAACATTTGTACAAACCTAAATTAGTTAGGACACAAATCAAGCCTACTCTTTGAATGGGATCTGAAACATTGTGGAAATGATACTATACTACAGGACATTACTGCAAAAGACTCCTGGAAACCTCTCTCCAATTTAGTGAGGAAATTTGTTGTTGTATGCCTTCAAGCTGTTTCTGACTTATGGTAACCGTAAGGTAAACCTATCATGGGGTTTTCTTGGGAAGATTTGTTCAGAGGGGGTTTGCCTTTGCCCTCCTCTGAGGCTGAGAGGGTGTGACTTGTCCAAGGTCACAGAGTGGTCATCCACAGGTGAGTGGGTATTTGAACCCTAGTCTTCCAGTATCCTGGTCCAACATTCAAATATTTACACCAAGCTGTAATACCTTCCTCATTTCTCAGTAAGGAAATATGGTCACATTTAAGTTCTAGCTATGATTTCCTAGTCATTTTCAAGGGGAAATACCACAGGAGTATGTTGCATCAGCCTTAGGCATGATGACTGTATCAAGGTCTAAGTTGCAGCCTTTCCACCAGGGAGAGATAGACATCTTCTGCACCACCAAAGGTTGAAAATAAAATGGGAAATTTTAGCTCATGGATGGCCATGGCTCTTGGCCTACTCAGATCTTCTCTACATTGTGCTTGTATATATGCTGGTATCAAATGTGACCAAGTATTGAGTCTAAACTTGGACTGCATGACTTAGGTCAGACAAGAAGATTTGGGGACATAAACATAAATGATGGCTCTGGACCCACATCTTCCCGGGATGTCATATAATGGCATTTGGAAAAGAAAAAACAGATTAACCATTTCCCTACCCAAGGAACAAATGGAAAAACTCACTAACAGGTTCCCCTGATACTTACATTGTCAATACTGCATCCATTTATGCCAGGCTACTCTATGATCTAAGTTGATCAATAAGTTACAATTTCTTCTAATGATCACTAAGTGAAGGCAGTGGAGTCTCAAGTCAATACTGCAGTCACCATTGAAGATTAGCATGTATCCAGACCTGTGGGCTTAAACATGCATTCTGAGGAATACATGTTTTCTATGGAGGAGAGAGCCAGTGTAGCTTAGCGCTTTGAGTGTTTGATCATGACTCTAGAGACCAAAATTCAAATCCACACTCAGGCACAGAAACCAACTGGGTTACCAGCTGTGTCCAGTTCTGGGCACCTCAATTCAAGAAGGATGTCAACAAGCTGGAATGTGTCCAGAGGAGGGCAACCAAAATGGTGAAGGGTCTGGAAGCCACTATGAAGAACGCCTTAGGGAGCTGGGTATCTTTAGTCTGCAGAAGAGAAGGTTAAGAGGGGACATGATGGCCATGTTTAAATATTTGAAGGGATGTCATGTTGAGGAGGGAGCAGACTTGTTCTCTACCGCTCCAGAGACTAGGACAAGGAGCAATGGAGTCAAGGTGCAGGAAAGGAGATTCCACCTGAACCTCAGGAAGAACTTCCAGACGGTCAGAGCTGTCCAGCAGTGGAATCTGCTGCCTCAGAGTATGGTTGAGTCTCCTTCTTTGGAGGTTTTTAAGCAGAGGCTGGATGGCTATCTGTTGGGAATGCTTTGATGGGTGTTCCTGCATAGCAGGGGGTTGGACTGGATGGCCCCCAGGGTCTCTTCCAACTCTATGATTCTATGACCTTGAGCAAGTCACACTCTCTCAGCCTCAGAGGAAGGCATGAGAAACCCCCCTCTGAACAAATCCCGCCAAGAAACCCATGTGAAGGTTTGCTTTAGGGTCAGTGTATGTTTGAAACGACCTGAAGGCATACAACAACAAATGGTGGCTTATGACGAGGTTCCTCAGTAACGGAGGTCAGGTTTCTCTGACAGACAGCTTGACAGATGTGACTGATAATCCACAATCCTGGTAGAGTAAGTTATGTCCTTGGGCACACCCTCAGATCAGACAGGAAAACAATGAGTCCCCATTAAGAATGGATGGGAAACTTTTGCGGGGCGGGGGGGGGGGGCTAGGCCACACTGGCACCCCACCAAAAACTTGGAAAAATCATTTTAGGTCCTGGAGAGACTTTTTTTTAAAACAGAGAGTGACCTGGAAGTCATTTCTCTTCAATTACCGGTTTTCACAAATGCATCCCCTGGGTCTAAAACAGCCTGCGGGGTGTGTGTGTGTGTATGTGGCTCCTTGTTCCCTAAAGAATGTTTGAGGTTGTTTGGGACACTTTATTTTGACCCCCGGAGAACCCTAAGGGCCACAAAAATGGACCTGAGGGCCACATGCACCCTGCAGACCACATTTTGCCCAATCCTGTAATAGAGCAAATACTGCAATGTACAAGACGAGACAGAATCTTCATAAGGATTCTGTGACAAATCAGTTTAAAAAGATTTCTCTGAAGATCCTAAGTCTGAAAGTAACTGCCCTAGAATTCACAGCACGCACCCCAAGGCCAAATTCCTCAGGGCCCACAGCTTGGGATAAAAAGAGGAAAAGGTGGAAAATCACACCTCCAAAATCTCTGTGGGTACATTTCTCATCTAAACAGGGTAGGATTGCTTAGAACCAAGCAACCAAACCAAGAAGCCCCAAACTACTTTTGAGAAAGCAGAAGTGAGTGAAAAGTGATGGCAGTGTTGCAGATGGGTGGAAAATGGCTCCAGCCTCATCCTATCTATCTATCTATCTATCTATCTATCTATCTATCTATCTACCTACCTACCTATCTATCTATCTAATTTATACTCCGCTTTTATCCCAAATGAAATCCAAAGCAGCTTACAATAATCTAAAAAGATACTGCTAAAACTAAATATTCCAATTATTTAAATATATGTTCTATGACGCTGCCTGCCCTGAACTCTAGACAGGCAACTATCAGGGGCTGCATGGCCTTACTGGCCCCAGAGAAGACCTTGGAGGGCCACATCTCTGCTGAACTCTCTGGGAAAAAAAGTTGCTTCCAGCATTGTGGCAATTTCAACATGTTTTTTAAGCCCCAGGGCCTTTTTAGGCCCCATGGAGGCCTCTTTTGTTTCTTCTTTCTAACAGGAAATGACCCAGGAGTTGACTTATGGATTTTTAAAGTTTAAGTTCTGGATCCTGGGTGGCACTGAGGGTATCACAAAAATTGTCCTGGATGCCACCTGAAGTCCATGGGCATCATTTTCTACACTTCAGGTCTAGATCCATGGTTAGAAAATGCCACTGGGTTGTATCCTCAATCTTCCCCCAAGGAACACAGCCAATGGTATTGGTGGCGGGCACTGCAGTCACCTGACATCTGGGGACTCAGGCTTAGGAGCCGCTGATCAAGCACATCAATTATGCATCAGTGTTTTTGGAAGAGAAAATGAACTGCTCACTCCATCATTTTACTTAATAATGGGAAATGAGGACTAGAGACAGGAGCTTCAATTGAGGATGACACTCTGATGTGCTAACCCCAAGGAAACAAACAGGGAGTATGCCGTCATGCCTGTGCCAGATATTTCAGTGAGGTATATGCAAAACGTATTCTCTGTAGACCAGACTTTACCTTCTTAATGAATATGTGTCTTAAGGCTTGTCAGCTTGTCTGTACTTTTCTCATGGAACAGGCTTTCTTCCCATGGTCTTTCAACATAACTGTGTTGGCACAGGCTCCCATCTGGAATAAAAGTACCCTCAGGCACAAAACGGCTTGTGCGATTGTAATTGTACTGGCACAAGGGAGTTCTCCTGGGACGTCTGCTATGATATCAGAATAAGAGAGTATGTTCTAACCATACCCAAAACTCTACTCAAATACACAGAGATGATCCTACAATTGGTATTACAAAATCTTACTTTACAGACATCTGTTTCAAAAAGCGCTGCAGCCAGGGAAGTTCAGTTCATAGTCTTGATAGCGGAAGGGTTTCAGAAAGACCCTCTGCACACATTCTGAGGCTCTACTTAAATATTAATGGAAGTCCTTCCCACACAAACTTTCTCGCCCACCTTCATAGTACTTCATCTCCCTAGATATTTTCTTGATTTTCTCTTTTGCAAATTCCTACAACCATCTTCCTAAGTCAAATTCACAATTTTTATTCCTCCTTTTTAAATCAAAATAAAAATAAACACACTTTTCAGATGTTTCCTGACACTCTTGTGCATGCTGGACTCTTTTCAACCTTCTCTTCTGCAAAGTTATCTCTACCCCTCACCAAACTTATGGTTTCTGATTCTTCCTCTTTCAGATGGGTCTTGGGTCTGTCAGGCTGATACTTCCTAATGTTCTGTTTTGCAGATGACTCTCCTACCCATGATCTCCCCAAAATTCATAATTTATCTTACTTTCACCATCACTACTTTCAGAGATTCCATTTTGTCTTGCAATTTATGTCGGAGAACCAACCTAGCTAATATGTGCTACAGGAGGAGGAATGTAGCTGGCTCTGCCTCCTCCTGCCCCTCCCATTATGGAGATGGGTAACTCCGGAGGATGGACTGAGGGCTGTTGCTGCTGCAGTAAGCTGAAGAAGGCTGGAGGGAAGAAGGAGCTATGGGGAGTGACTCATATCCCAGATGGACAGTGGGCAACCAGCAAAGAGGCAACAAGAGAAAGAATGGAGAAGATGGGACGAGTTTCTTAATTAGCTTGATCAGCAGCACATACTACCACTAGCATGAGAAGACAGTGGAAACAACCTCTGTTCCTAATCTAAAGCTTTTTTGTACTGGTGACCGTGATAGAATCACAGAATAACAGAGAGGAAAGGGTCTGCAAAGGCCATTTAGTCTAAAACTTGCTATGCCAGAATCCATAGCTAAAGTACTCACAAGCAAGGGCTCCAACCTCCATTAAAGGAGGAAAATCCACCAACTTTCCAAGGTAGCCTATTCCATTGTCAAACAACTCTTATGGTAAAGAAGCTCTTCTTAATGTTTAGGTGGAACTTCTTTTCTTGTAATTTGAATCTATTAGTTCATTAGCAGAAAACAGGCTCCCTCTTCCACCTGAGATCTTTTCAGATATTTAAAGATGGAGATCATGTGCCCCTCAATCTTTTTTCATAAGCAGTCCCTTACTTGTTCCTCAGTCAACCCAACAGAGCCACAGACTCTCAGAGACAGTGGTGGGGACCAACTTCCACTGACGGCAAGCTGGAGCTGAGACATCCACCCCACAGTTGGGGACTAGTGGCTCCAATCTTTAACCACTGCATGAGTTGAAGCTTCCAAGACATGCAGGAAATGAAGAGAGGAGCTATTTTTCTCTTCATCTGTAATACTAGGGTATTCAAGTTACAAAGTGAAACCAATGGGCAGTAGATTTACGAGAGGCAAACTAGCTTATCAAATTTACTTCCACAGAATGTGGTGACAGCCACTAGCTCTGATGGGTTTCAAAAGAGATTAGACTAATTCATGAATGAGGAGAAGTCTACAGAACCACCTGTGTTCATGTAGAAAATCTCACTGAATTCTAGCTGCTGAGAATATGCAGCAACAAGGGAGTTCTGTTGGCTTCATGCTCTGATCTGGTCCCTGTTGGAAACATGATACCAGGTCATCATGCTTTACATGATCCAGCAGGGCTCTTGAACTGTTATGCCTGAGCATTTACCAGATACAGGATGAATATGCAGCATTCTCATGCGAACATGTAAATGCGTATTTAAATAACTCTTATTGAGAAGAACTCTCTCTTTCTCTCTCCTTCCAAGTCCCCTTTTCACTGCATTCAAAGTACACATTTATTGAGCTAAAATGTGCTTAATTAATATTTCATATAGCTGTGTTGGATACTCTACATTCCTAATGGATTGTATTGATCAAAAGAAGAAAGGAAAATGTCTGTGTTGCTGGAGGGAAAACTAAAGCTGTCAGTTATAAAGCGATCACTGTTCAAAGGTTTAAGACATGGAACAGAGCTTCTGCAAAATCGCCCCTCCCCTGCAAAAAAACCCACACATTTTAAGATAAATATTCATTGTATTTATTGTATATCACCCCTTTTTGAATGGAATTTGGAGCTAAAAACATCAAACATAAGCAATACATTACATATATATATATATATATATATATATATATATATAGTCAATACTAGGTAATAAAATTATAACACTAACAATAAAATGAAGCTACAAAAACATTGAGAAAGCTAAGGGATTTCTCAAATTAAAATGGTCCAGTATATATTTGTATGTATTGTGTGTGCATGCACGTGAACATGTGAGTCCTAAACTAGCACCAAAATATTGCAATGTAGATGCCAGGAAGGTCATAGTATTTTCATTTTCCACATATGGCTGTGAAAGCTCAACAATGAAGAAAGCTGATAGGAAGAAAATCAACTCATTTGAAATGTGAAGCTGGAAAATAGTTCTATAGATACCAAGGACTGCTAAGATGACAAATGAATGGGTCTTCAAGCAAATCAAGTCTGACTCCTCCCTAGAAGAAAAGATTACTAAGGGTGTTGTACTTTGGACATATCATGAGATAATGGAGCTCAATGGAAACAATGATAATGTTTGGTAAACTGGAGGATGGAAGGAAAAGAGGAAGACCACATTGTAGTGGATTGATTCCATAATGAAAGCTATGATCCTGAGTTTGCAAGACTTGATACAGGCAGTGGGTGACTGGGGATACATGGTTTCTCATTCATAGCGTTGCCATAAGACCAAGTTGACTTATAACAAATATGCCAGGAGAAGCATTCCATAAATAGGACAGTACTATAGAAAAGCCCTTTCCTCTGCTAGTAAACAACACACTTTTGATAGAGAAAGTACTTGAGGAAGAACCTCAGCAGAAAATGTCAAAACACAAGGACTGGGGAACAAGAAGAGACACCCCTTCAAGTGTCTGACTCCTAAGCCTTTCAGCATTTTGAAAATCAGCACAAGTGTCTAGTATTGATCCTCAACATGAATAAGGAGCCAGTACAGTTCTTCCAGGAGTAATACTATATGAACAAACCCAGCTTACGTTAAAAATTTGAAGCCATATTCTACACTATGGGAAGCTTCCAAGCAATCTTGAAAAGTAGCCCCACATGTAATATATTATAGTACAGTCTCAATGATACATCAGATTGGTAGCATGGACCACCAAGGCCACACCATCCGAGTTCAGGAATGGCTACAGCTCTATGTTTCTAAGATCATTTAGAACAAGGCTAGATGCAGAAGCACTCCCAAAACATCAGAGTGCTCTTTTAGAGAAAGTGTGACCCTGTCCAACCAAGGCTGAACAATGATTCATTGGACCTGAGGATGCCACTAAAAGACAATCTCCAGAAGGCAGAACACAGGAGGGAGGGGAGAAAGGACTCACGTAATGTATACATAATAAAGAAAGCTGTCTAAGGCTGATTTGTGCTGAAAATGCACTAAATAATGTTCTCCCCCCCCTTTGTGATGCTTATGCGTCTGCAGCAGTTTTTACATTTTGGCCAGTCAACATTAAGTTCATTACAAGTTGCTCTGAGCTTATCCAAATCCATCATCTTTCCCATTAGCTTCATTCTAACATGCCTTGTCCCTCAAAGTGGGAACTGCATCTAAGTCACACTCAGTATCTAAAATGCATTTCAGTTGGACTCTTAGCATTTTGTGTGGTCCTGGAAAGGCAATTTCCAAAGCATGGCTTAATTGACTACAGATGACAGCTTCCCCCATAACAATTCATGCATTCTTAGAGTGAATCTATCTTCCAAGAATTGATGTGTGTCGTTGGCATACTGCATTTAGAGCACAGCAAGTATTTTCCAAAGCAGGGTTCACTGATCCTAACAACTAAGAGGCAAAATAAGCAAGGATTCTTACCAGATCACAAACAAGGGTCTGCCTGAGGCTGCCAAGGGGATATGTGTGAACTATAACAGTGGTTTTAACTTTTTCAAACACAGCAATCATCTTAAGCCCAGGGGAAGTTAACTTTCAACAGGGGGATAGCTTGCATTTTTTGTTCTTCTGTGTCTTCAAGTGAAATCTGACATATCAACTATATCAGGGTTTTCTTGGCAAGTTTTATTCAGAGCAGTTAGCCATTGCCTTCCTCTTAGGCCAAGAAAGTACAACATGCCCAAAGTCACCAAGCGGATTTCTATGGCTCCTAGAGTCCTAGTCCAGCACTCAAATCACTGTATCGTATTTGCTAGTTCCCACAAAAAGCAGATAAGATAGTGAACTTGTGTCTGGACTCAGACTTCTCTGACACATAGTAGTAAAGAAAATAAAATGGAGAAAGGAGAGAGAGAAAAGAAAACAATGGCACTTATGATATGACCAACTATTTGGCCCACATGACAACTGGTTGCTTTCATGTCTTACAACTCTAAAGATTAACACAGCATGTCACATTACAACTGTTTATCTTCTGATCTCATGGGTGGCAAAGCTTGTTTCATCTGTGCTGCAATCACCACAGTGAAGGTGCTGTGGCCCCAGAACTGTAGAAGTGAAAGGAAAATACTTTAACCTTTGCTTATTATCCAGACAGAAGAGGAGGATGCACTTTCCACCTCCATGGGGAACATCAGGTCAAGGTGGACAGCAGTGTGGTCCCAGCCACTGGCTAAAGAACAGATAGCTGCAGGGGGCTTGGCTCTCTCTCCCTCTTGGAAACAACACTCTGACACTGCACAAGGACACTTTGGCCTCTGGCACTAGCCAAAACTAATTAGGCAAGTACACTGCACAATTAACAGTACCTTAATAAGACTTCAACTGCATTCCACAGAGTCCTGGGATTTGTTGTTTGGTGAAGTGATCTTACAGTTCTCTGGTACACTCTCTAAACTACATAACTACAGTTCTCTGGCTGAGAATTATTAGATATCAGAGAACTACAAATCCAGAGATTCCATAAGGTAGACTCATGGCAATTAAAGCGGTATCAAAGCAATATAATTAGGTAGAGTGGATACCTGATTGACTGACTGATGTATTTGATATCCCACCTTTCTCCTGAGACAGGATTCAAGGAAGATATACCCATGGAGATCACTTGATCAAAGGTGGAAGACACAGACACACACACACAAACAAAAGCAATAGACTAAGCACCCGGCTATTGCTTAGAGTTAAGCCTCCACTCCTGCTGACCTCTTCAGCTGGGTATGTAAGAAAGTAAACCATGTCAAAACACAGTAGGCCAAATGAAAAGTAGTAAATCCTTAAAGTGGGACTATCTCACGTTGTGTATAGAAATTAAAATGGATCATCACCTCAATTGTACGTCATGTGCAAGGGGACATAAGTGCTACAGACACATTCCTGATCTCACTGCAGGTGGAACTTCTCCTAGTGGCTGTTTAGAAAATCATCATGATTGCAGGTCACCATACCAAAGATCTGGAATTCAAAGTAGGCTTAAACAAAGTGACAGACATTTGATATAGAGTAATCTCCCCAGCCACTTTTCATTGGGGGACACACCTATCAATGAGGATACATTTATTTTTCATTACAGCAACAGCTTGCTGGTTCCCCTGGTTCCTCTATCCAAATTACCAATACAAATAACTTTGGTATGAGTATCACAGAAGGAAAAAAAAAGGTGATCCTCAGAGCTACTCAGTTTCCTTCTTCCAGCTTTCAATGCTGAAGTGGGCAGGGAGGAGTATCTAAGAGAAATGTAAAGCAATTACTCAATAAAAGCCAAAACCCTTTTGCCCAAAGTCAAGCTCTTCTTGTAATACTGGCCCTTGTATTTTAATTCTTCTTTTCTATGTAAACTTTTTATTATGAGCAAGACATCTTTGTAATATAATCATATTGGTTCTAATGCAACTGTAGATAATATAACACCCACATTAGAAAAAGGCAGCAAGGCCTGGTAATTTTGTTTTAATATAATTTGTGTACTGCAGGAAACCAGCTCAGCCTGATCATTCAGAATCTGATCAATGTGAATTAGCGTCTTAAAGAGAGATAAACCATTTGACAATTTAGGATTTATCAATGTAATCCAAGGACCTCATAAAGATTAAAAATAACGCACATCAGGTGCATTCTGAATAGTAAAACAAATTTATGCAGCAATGAAACAGGCAATAAGTGGACATCAGGGTAAGTATCACAGACAGATGATGCACATTGAGCCTGCCAGGTTTCACATAAATGTGAGATAGCTTATGCAATGTGCCCCCCTTCCCTTTCAAAAAAAGCAATGCAGCCATTTTGACTGTTTTGCTGCAGCTCATGTAATTCAAAAAGACTAAAAGTAAGAGAGGAGGAAAACTTAGGAGCGTGAAATTGTGTGATACAGAGAAACTTGGCCATGACAGAGAGTTTACACATTTCAGGGTGCCATCTTAACACCTTGTTTATGTTGTTCCAGGAGGCTGTATAAGAGGCTCAAGAAAGCTAGGTGCAAAATGTTCCAGATGGCAGGATACATTAGCACCTAATGAACTTAAAGGCGTCCTCTACCGCAATAGGATCAACAGGAGCTGCCCCCATGCAAGTATGCTAAGCATGAGAACTCGAGATATGCGCAGACACCTTTCCAAGAACATCAGACAGCTGTGAGGGGCTAGACCAAAGGCCTATCTAGCCGAGCAGTCTGTTGTCAGAGTAGCAAACTAAATGCTTATAGGAAACCCATAAACAGTGCACGCATGGAATAGCAACCCCCTCTTTTTCATGTTCCCTAGCAACTGATATTCAGAGACATATTTCCTTTGATTCAGCATATAGCATTCAGCAGCATCTCTAGAATAAGAGAATTAGTCTAATCCCTTCTTAAAGCCATGTTTGCACCATCACATCTTGTGGCAACGAATTCCACAGTTTAACTAGTGCTTCTTTATTCCTGTCCTAAATCTTGCATGATCATTCATGCTTCAGAGGATGGCCCTAATAGGGTCTTGGATTATGAATGAGATTAACAGGGTGATTACCTGGTACTTAGGAAAAGGTGCTTGCAAAGTTGCAACCAAAAGATTAAGTCACCAACATGTTCATCTCCCTCAAAGGTTAGCTTCAAACAGCTAATCTAAAGTCCTGGTGGAAAACAGTCTTCAATCCTGAACCAAATTCACATCTAGCTAGAGCATTTAGGATTGTAGCATAGACCACTGGAAACATGGCTTTTACAATGCCTAGGTGACTAGATCAAACTGAGTCACAGAACCAAGAAAGTTTTCTATTCACTCTGGTTCAAAATCTTGCTTAATCTCAATGCAAGAACACCCTAAGGCATGATCTTCTTTGTATTGTTCATCTGTCCTATACAACTGTACTTACGTTAGCATGATCGCAAGAGCCAGGCTACACAGACACTCTGTTCCCTTGACCTGTGATTCTTTTGTGACCCACCTAGGATTCTGCCTGTTTTCTGTGTTCTCCTCCTGGCACTATTGCAGAGAAGAATCCACTTTCCATGCTCAGAGCTTTCCTTGTAGCATTTGGTTCTTGTATCTTTACCACCAGTGGTAACTCAATTGATCACCATTGACACTGTGACAGCAAAGATGCTTCCTTTTCTAACAAACCACTGTAATAGTCACATCTGATAATCATTTGGGTACTGCAGAAACTAGCTTGACTTAATCATTTAAAATTCAGTCAATACAAATTAGTGTCTGAAACAGAGATAAACCACATTGATAGCCAGACATACCATATGTGCATAAATTATACCTTCAGGGACATAACTTCCTGTCTCAAAACCAGTGGGAAAGTTCCAGCTCTAAGGGGATGAAATGACTGAATTCTCTCCCTTGAGAGGTCTGCAAGCCCCTTCTTGGCTATGGTTCTGCTAGTTATTGTCATTTCCCTCCACTGTTTGATTTATAGCATGGGGACTTACTTTATGTTTCGTCCTGTCGGCTAGATAGGAACGGCATATGGTTGTTGCAGAGCCATTGTGGTTTAGTGGTTTGAGCACTGGACTATGACTCTAGAGACCAGGGTCTGAATTGCAGTTCAGCCACGGAAACCTGCTGGGTGACCTTGGCCAAGTCACACTCTCTCAGCCTCAGAGGAAAGACAAAACCCCTTTAGATAAATCTTGATAAGAAAACCCATTGATAGGTTCACCTTAGGTTTGCCGTAAGTCAGACTTGAAGGCATACAACCACAACAAAGAATTTACATCCCTAGATTGCATTTGCTAGCTTGCTTTCTACATTTACCTGTAAATTTACATGTAAATGAATTTTCCATTAATCTTGAGAACATACCCCACAGACTTGTGCGGACCACTGAGTCTCCATTTTCTGTTGGTCCTAGAGCATGAGGAATCTGCATAACACAGCTAGTGCAATTGAGATAGCACATGAGATTTCCTCTTATGCTATCTTGCTATGCCCCCTTTGACTGCTGGCATACACTGATGTCCTCTTGCTGAAGGCAGCATACATAAACCAAGACTCTTGCGGACAATGCACTGCACCTGACTGGAATGATCCCACATTGTGCAGAGGAATTACTGTTCGCAGCAAACCTTTAGAATTGTAACTGTTTTAAAACATAGGCATTGGGTGTGATACTTCTGTTTAGAAACTGATACAAGGAAGTGAAATGCCGAGTTGGAAATGTACTAAAAATTCTAAGCATGTTTGCCATTATTAAGTGGAGTTGCTTTGCAACAATACCACAATTAGCTCTATTAATCTCACACTCCCAACTTGAAGTCACACTGACATGCAGCACATTGGTTTATGCATTTAACAGAATTGTAAATTTAGCAGTTCAACCTTACTTAATTCTCCTTTTACAGGCAATTAAACAAGCTCTTTAAAGTGCTTTGGCTTGAAATCCTGTCTTCAGTCCTCACATTCAATTAAACTGAACACGAGACACTGGAAAAGCATCAACGTTCAGTTTTGCACTAACTTTGTCATAATTTACTTATCAAGCTACACTCCAAAAGACAGTTAAAAGAACATCTGTTTAATTTAAAGTCTTAAGAGCATGGAAATACATTGTGATTTTTTTTAAAAAAAAAAATTATGCATTAAGGCAGAATGTATGACAGCCCCCACCCATTGCAGTATGTTCAAGCATATTCTTCAGAAGAAATAAGATTATTTAGGGGATGTTGTAGAATTATCTGCACTATTGGTTCTTAATAAAATAATATTTCCAGTAATGTTTTAAATGTGGCATTTTATGGTACCAATTACCATTTATAATCATACATTTCCCTCAATATAGCAAACTTATATTGCTGCAAAAACAGGCAATTCTTACTGTGAATTTCTCTTCAAGAGTCCCATGGGTCTGTCTGATTCCATTTACCTTTCAGGAATTCCTTCTTCTTCTCAGTTCAACAGACAGAACCAAATGTCTTGCTGTGTCTACTCTAAGGAAAAGGCTATCTTTATCCTTTTAGAGTAGTATAGGTTGAGTATTGCCTATCTGAAAATCTGAAATCCAAAATGCTCCAAAATCTTAAACTTTCAAAAAGCAGAAAACAGCCTTCTTCCTGTAGGGGACATGGAGGAATTAGGGAGGCTCACTTGCGACTGTACATGCACTGCTTGCAAAATATCTCAGTCAGTTTGGCACCTTTTTTCCCCGCTCAGTTTGCTTTGCAAGTGCTATGCATCTGTGGATCTAAGCAAGCTTCTCTAATTCCCTCATGTTCCCTACAGGCAGAAGACAAGAGAAGAACAGAAGATAGAGCAAATCCCATGTCAAATGAACAGTATATAATCTCATTGAGTATATGCAAATATTCCAAAATCCTAAAAAAATCCAAAATATGTGTGGTCCCAAGCATTTTGGATAAGGGATACTCAACCAGTACTGGAAAGGCAACAGAGCTTCATCCTCACAATTCCTTTTTTTAACGTTGTAAGAAAAATGTTAACTAAGGGTGAAAAAAGAGCATCCCACAACTTGCCAGTGGCATGCTCATGACCAGCTACTGAAGATCTCACCACCAATGCAGGGGTGTTTAAAGAACCTATGCAATTTTTACAGCAATGTGTGAATGGTGTACTATCTGGTCTATGAATGGTAAGAGAGTGTTGGAGAAGCCAGATGTGAAAGAGAAACTAACTGATCAACTCCTGGCGGGATTCCATCATGTCCAGTAGCTGGGTCACCATTCTTGAAGATCTCCAAAGCTATAGGATAAGTTTGGCCCACTTAATTACAATCTGTTCAGAATCTGTTCAAGCTGACACAATTTCTTTCCCTCAATGTGAAAATGAGATAGTGATTTTTTTTTTTAAATTCCATCAAGGTTCCTGCAGAATATATTTTTCTCTTTACAAAGCCACAACACACAAAGAGAGCAAATGCAGCAGAACTGCCCAATTGATCAAAACGATGTGAACAATCCATCCAATTCTTCATTTTTTAAAAGTGCATACAATACAGTTAGAGCTACTATAACTTAAATCCACAGTCGGCACAACTTACGTGAAAATCATTCTTGGAAATCCAAAAATGATCTTATAAGCAATGAAAAATATCTTGCCATCTTGCAGGCAGGGACAAAAAAAAATGCAGTGCCTTTGTTTGCATGTGAGAATGAGACAAGCAAGGACTTTATATCTCTGAGCCAGAATGAGACCAACACTGGTGCCAAAGGAACCTCTAAGGGGAAGCCAGCTCCACAACCTCGGTGCCATGCCTGAGACAGGAGAAAACACTTATCTCTGCGCATTTAGCCAATAAAGAGAGGCAATCCCCCAAAAGTGAAAATGTCCTCTGGGAGTCCTGGCTCTGTATTCTAAATAGACTGTATTTGTGCAAGTGTGATCATGCATCTAGTCCAGGCTTCCTCAGCCTGCTGCCTTCCAGATATCATGGACTTCAACTCCCAGTAGTCTCAGCCCCCATTGTTAGGTGTACATTTCAATTTCCAGAGAACAAGATGATGCTACCACCTCTGTTAAAGGAGCTAAGGACTGTCCTCTTATTCATTGTCTTCTTATTGCAGCCTCTTTCAGTGAAGCTGAAAACATGCAAGCAGGAAGCAAAAGAAAGTTCCCTCTCTGAGTGACTACGGAAAGGGCTCGAAGTCTGTTCAGTGAGTGGGAAAGACAGACACCCTTCTTTTCTGTTTTAAAAAAAACCTTTTGTTTTCTATCCCCTCCTCCATAGATGCCAGAGAAATCCTGTGTGCTATATCTTAATTATGTGTCTGCAACTGTTATTTGTCAATATTTTTTATATGGAAACATACACATATTTCCATATGTTTACCAGCAGTGCTTTGTGGTAGGTTATGCATAAAACATTTCTCTTTGTGAAAGTTTAGCTAGGAAAAACAGGACCAACTGTTCTTCCTAAACTCTCTTAAGTTCTAACAAATTTGGAACTTTAAACAAGGGAGAATCTTATACTAGGCTAGAAGAGCAAGTAGGAAATGTCATGCCGGTCAGACTGAGGACCAGCTAATCCAGCACTGTACCCATTAGCAACTAGCTGCGTGTTTCTGGGAAACGTACATGCATAAGGGCCTTTCCCAGTGCACTTTCTCACACCTCAACATACATACATACATACATACATACACTGATCCAGCCTTTCATAGTCAGAGGTATATTAGTCTGTAGATGGAGACCCTGTTGAATTATCATAGCTGCAGACACTGACCTGTTCTATGTCAATTTGGTCAGATCTTTGAAACTGTGAAAAATGAAGCCTGTTGAAATAAGGTATTATGATAAATAAACCCATGCAATACATCTATCAGATGCTCCCACGACCATTTTGACTGAGTGCATTTATGCATAGGCTCAGTATGTTTCAGTTTCAGCACCAATTCCAGAGCTGTCCTAAGGTGACTCTTCCCCATGACTCCCATATTGTAGAAACACGATTTGAGGTATGCCAGCCTGTAATCCTGCCATTTAGCTTAGTTTAGCTTTCCTAAGATTATTAAAGTGTGCAAATATTGAAGGGAGAAAGAGTTGGTGGCTCTTGGGCTTTGAAAACACTCCTTTGAATTTGGCTTGAGGAATCTTTCACAGATTCTTGGAAGAATCCATGCCAACACAACTCTAGTGACTTGAGGGCAGCCTTAAAGTGTAACAACTGGAGAGGATGGCCAAAAGGCATACCCCACAGTCTGACATATTGCCTTACACCCTTAAAGGTCTGTCAAAGGTATTTTATATTTGTGTGCTTTTAGAGTTTTAGATACATAGCATGAATCCTTTGCTTTTGTAGCAGTGGTGGTAATCGTGGTGTGCCTTCAGGTCATTTCTGACTTGCGGTGATGCTACGGCAACCGTACCTTGGCGTTTTCTGGAGCTGAGAGTGTGTGACCTTGCCACCTATTTATCTGCAATTCAGCAAGTGAAACCATCTCATAAGGAGCTACTACATCTGAAAATGTCATCCTATTCTGATGAATAAACAGACAAAAACGTTATTGATATTTGTTGATCCTCGGTTATAATAAAGGGAAGGAAAAGATCTGGATTTTCAAACCAAGGTTCAGTTTTGGATCCATATCAACCTGGGTGGCCACTCCAGCATTTGGGGTTGAATTATTTTCCCAAATCACTTAATCAGGATCCAAATTGGATCTCCGTCTTCAGGGCAGACCTCAAATCTGTTTTGCCTGTTGTAGGCCTAAGTGGGCGTTGCACACAATGTCCAAAAATTGTTCATTTTACTCTGTTTTTGAAATGTCCTGAACCAGTTTGGCAATCCTTGCCTCCCAAGATCCGAAGTCCTGGTATGGCTGGGAACTCTGCCAAGTACAGCTTCATGAGTAACAAGGTATCGGTGGCCAAAACTGCCCCATCAAGTGACTGGGGAAATGATTAACCTATTCAGAGAGTGCTCTGGGGATGCCTGGGTCCACAAACTTGAATCCATGACTTTCTTCTGAACATACTTGATCTTATCTATTTTGGAAACTAAGCAGGGTTGATCTGATTACTATTTGGATGGAAGACTACCAATGTATACTGGTGATCTCCAATCTGGTCTAGGAAAGAAATGGAAAAAATGGAATACAGAAATATAGGATGGGGGACACGTGGCTGGATAGCAGTACGTGTGAAAGGGATCTAGGAGTCTTCATAGACCACAAGCTGAACATGAGTCAGCAGTGTGATGCGGCAGCCAAGAAAGCCAATGCAATTCTCGGCTGCATCAATAGGAGTACGGTGTCTAGATCGAGGGAGGTACTGGTATCATTCTACTCTGCTTTGGTTAGACCTCATCTTGAATCCTGTGTCCAGTTCTGGGCACCCCAATTCAAGAAGGATATTGACAAGCTGGAGCAAGTCCAGAGGAGGGCGACCAAAATGGTGAGAGGCCCGGAAGCCATGACGCCCTATGAGGATAGACTTAGAGAGCTGGGTATGTTTAGTCTGCAGAAGAGAAGGTTAAGAGGGGACATGATAGCCAGGTTTAAATACTTGAAGGGATGCCATGTAGAGGAATGAGAGGGCTTGTTTTCTGCTGCTCCAGAGACCAGGACAAGGACAAATGGATTCAAGCTGCAGGAAAGGAGATTCCACCTGAATCTCAGGAAGAACTTCCTGGCAGTCAGGGCTGTCCGGCAGTGGAATCTGCTGCCTCGGAGTGTAGTGGAGTCTCCTTCCCTGGAGGTTTTTAAGCGGAGGCTGGATGGCCATCTGTCGGGAGTGCTTTGAGGGTGTTCCTGCATGGCAGGGGGTTGGACAGGATGGCCCCTGGGGTCTCTTCCAACTCTATATTTCTATGATTCTATGATTCTAAGAATTCTGTCTCACACCATGGAGAGGTCCTGCCAGTCACACTGCTGGTCTAGATCAGCCCTTCTTGACCTTTTTATCCTAAAGAAACCATTGAAATAATTTTCAGGCTTCAGGGAACCTCTGCATAACAATATAGGTCTCAGGGAGGCCCTGAATAAAAATTATTACATCTATAGCTAAATAAATATTTATTTAAAAAAACCCACATCTCTCACAGAATCCCTTGTGACCTCTCAAGGAACCCTAGGGAATTATGGTTGAGAAACCCTAGTATAAATGGAACAGTGGTCTCCCTCTATCAGTCAGCTGTCTATGTTCATGAATTTCCAGTAGGACTTAGGAATACAGAGATGCTGACTTTAATTTGGTCAGACTCTTTATCCATCTAGCTTTACTCTTGTCTATTCTGGCAACAACTTTCCAGGGTCTTAGGCAGAGCCATAAACTAATTTTTAAAATATCCCCAAACCTGAGATGCAACAGATGAAATCTAGGACCTTTTATACACAAAGGGTGTGCTTTATCACTGAACTTGCAAGAGCCAATGGCTCTTCCCAGGTCATTTCCTTGACAAATTTATACTTTAGTCTTCCTGTATTATATACTTGACTGTATATTATATACTTGACCCAAAAGAGAAAAGAACAATGTACTACTTCAGTGTCCTGTCAGCATCTACCCACCTACCTCATTGTAATATACAAATATGTGCCTTTTGAACACAAAAGGAAAAGGATCAAGGCTCAGCCTTGGAGCAAAAGCTTTGAAAATGAAAGTTTTAGGTCGCAGGGTAGGGAAAATCTGGCTGCGGCCAGGACAATTAACTGGGTCAGACAGGTCAGTGGTCTGACTCAGAATAAAGTAGCCTCATCTGTTCATCGTTTCAGAATTGCAGGATTGCCCTTCCTTCAACTCTTTTATGCTGAAAAGATTCTTGAAGCATTCAAGATAGCTTGAAAAAGCAGACAAGATCTCATCCTTGAGGTGCCTTCCTATGGGACAATTGAGCAATAAGTTGCCTTAAGGCCCCCTTTTATGACATTTTATCAGATTATTAAGCATCTGTAATGATACGTTGTTGTGGTGGCTAAGAGCCTTTCAGCAACAACAGGCTTCCCAGACAACAACCAAGTGCTGGTCTTTGTCTTCTATTGACAGCATTTATCAGAAGATGGCAGGAAAATGGGTGGGTGAGTTAAAGTTTCTCAAATGAAAGCCATGAAATATGATGGATGAGGCTTTCCAGCAAAAATTAGCAACAGCAGAAAGGAAGACCAGGGCAAAGGTCAGAGTCATTTTGGTCCCCTAATTACTGGTTCTTCATTTAACCCTCCAGAGGAATAATAAAGAGAATTTAATTCAGCCTTTGCTATTTAGGTACTCTTCAAGCTATACATGGAACAGACAGATTCTTCTAAAATGGCCGAAATCCAGTTGTAGCCACTATAGTCTACAGCACTTCCAAAATTAAAAACACTGAACAATAAATAAAGTTAAAGATAGAGCCTGGCTGTGGACTTACAGTTGACAGTATGAGTCTCTTATTGAAAGAAAAACAGGATATAAAATAAAATAAATTTATGATTTTTATAAAAAATACTGTTCATACTCAAGCCCCCTCCCACATTTTAATGAGGCTAATCTAGGAGACTCTTTCCCACCCGCCTTGCCCCATGTCCCTTAATACGTTACTATGTACAGGCTAGGAGTGTGCCAAAGCTTTGAATTTCAATACTATGCCCAAGACACCTGGCTGAGAACCTTTGTCAAAAACAAGACCAATACTTGCAACTCATTTTATTTCTGTTTTCACTTTCCCGGTAGAAAATGACAGACTAAGGAAAAATTCTGTTTTCACATAAACAGAAGGAAAATCACATTCATGGTCTTTTAAAAAAAAAACAAAAGGACAAGAGAAAATGAAAAAGTCTTACTTGAATTTGGCATCTACTTCATCGACGGCTTTTTGGTACTGCTCCGTGGTGACTTTGTAAAACTGTGCACTCTGGAAAAATGAGGAAATAATTAAGTGTGAACATACGAACAAGCTGCATACCAAATGACAAAATGTTTTAGGGATGGAGTTTAGCAAATCCAAATGCCACCCCTACTCCAAAAATTCACAACTGAATTCCTTGCATTTCAACCCAAGTATGAGCAGAAGCATATGAAACTTCCAGACATGTTTCTTTTAATTAGCTAAAAATGTCATAACCGCAAAGTAGAGAACTATTTTCTTTCCAACCATATCTACATGCTGTCTATTCAAGCCTGCTTTTTCCCTTGCCAGTTGACTTCCGTCCAACTTTTGTCATCTTCCTACCTTCTTCTCTTGGCCACCTCCGCCCCCTGCTTCTTCCTTGGGCTCACTGTTTCTGTTTGTCTTGTGGTTCCTCCACCCTCTGCTACCAAGCTCCTCTTCCCCCTTAATGTCCATGACATTCAGTCCCCCTTGTTTCCAGTTTCAACTCCAGAGTCTTGCTCCAGGCTTTGTGATATCACAATGCCTCAGCCAATGCCAGAAGAGTGCTCACAGTAACTTGCGTTGATGTTAATGCTGCCCATGGTTAGAATTTATGTGACATTTTGTGGGCATGGAGGATCATACCAATATATCCTTTGGTTTAATTCAATACTTTCTACTCATCCCTCTGCAAAGTTGGGATCCTAAATTAGTATCCACATATAAACTCAATCCCTAAATAAAATCCCTTTAAAAGTTTTTTCCCTTTTGGATGCTTCAGTGACTTTGCCACATAGATGTCATAAAAATGAGAAAAATGAGAATGAGAAACCATCTTCTTACAATGAAGAAGATGGTTGAGTAACAGGTCTTCAGAGTTCCATAATTATAGATAAAATAGCTAAATTCTATGCAACTGTCACTGTTTGTCACAAGTCATTGACAAAATGATGTTTTAATATTTCACATAGTCTTCTCATACAATGTATTTCATATCTCATTTGTATTTTATGCTGTATAGTATTTTATAGTTTTCAATAATGATGTCCTATTTTACAAAGTGGGATATCTTTTTTTAAAAATCCATCACGACGTACCTTATAATCTGTTTCTGCTGTCCTATGGCCAAAGTAAAGTATCAATTAATCCATATACAGTTCTATTCACAGAATCATAGAGCTGGAATGGACCACAAGCGCCATCCAGTCCAATTTCCTACCAACTCGAAAATAAACACCATGGAACTCAATGAAGAACAGCTGATTCAACATGAAAGCCACCTGGGTTAAAAATCAAAACTCTATGCAGATTTTACATTGGTTTTCTCAATGGTTTATGTTCAGGAACTGTGAACCATTCAAGGGTTTGGGTCAGATCATCCACCTAGGCAAAGCATCACAAATAAAATGGTCTAATCTAGCTGTGTGTGTGAGATAAAATGCCACTCCAGAGTAGTTCAGGGGTGGTGTAAGCAATAAAAGGACTGCACTGTGTCACAATCATATTCATGCAGCACACACTTAACATCATACAGTGGCTGATTCAGCATGGGTTTTTGCATCTTTCCATTCAAGGAGCTTGACAGAACATGCAGCATATTAAGGCTCAAAGATCTTGAGGGTAGAAGACACGATTAAGATGAGCAGGACTAGTCACATCAGAAACATCAGCACCATGGGCATCTCCTACAAGCACGGCCGGCTGGAGCTCTTCCTCCTGTGCCTTCAATTTGCCTGTTGACTAATGGCAGCAATATGAATTTCATAGGTTGTTTTTTTTTTTTAAGGAAAGGAATACTCATAGGTGGTTATGCCAGTTCTTTTCCCCGAAATATAGCCTACTAGCGTATATACCCAGCGTTGCCCAGGATTTTATTTTCTCATAGGTAATACCTGTAAGAAAGATTTGAGATCTGGTGTCTCTAATTCCCCAAACTGTCTTGTCCAGTACCTGTAACTTTTCCCCACATTCCCCAATCCAATCTGTATTCAGAGTTATTAACGAACAGAGGTTGGGTTCCTGAGGGAATACTCTGGCCTCCTCCTTGCTGCTAGGCCTCATCTCCATAGCAACCAGCCAGGCCCAAGAGCTCCTTGGCTGAAAATTCTAAAGGTACCTCCATAAACAGCAAACCCCAAGATTCTATCGAATCTTCTCACTGCCAATCCTATGAGGTCTTCACCTGGCACAGCCAATCATATGAGCTCTTCACTTGCCTCACACAGACAAACAAGCTTTGACTTGTATATATTAGTAGATAGCACCCGGTATTCATTGGCAATCTCCCATCCAAGTAATAACCACAGCTGACCCTGCTTAGCCTCCAAGACCAGACAGGATCTACTGCCTCAAAAATATCTCCTACCAGAGAGCTGAAGCTGTAGGAAACCTTACATGGACCTGTATTTTAACTAGTCACACATTCCTGGAATAGCTGGCTGAGCCTATCAAAGGGTTCTTCCATGGGTCTGGTACCTTTTTGGAAGACTGCCTTTGGAAGATGAAGACAGGGTCATATTGCCACGATGGTGCAAGAGAAGGCACAGAAGTCTCACCTTACTGTGAAATAGCCAGAACCTCGCCCTCCTATGAGTCCTCCTCCAAATATTTCAAGGCCTCCACAGCCAGGGAAATGGCACACACCAAGTATACATACCTATATCCTAAAGAACTGTGTGCAACTGCCCTTCCGTCAACTCAACCCTTTCTAAATTTCAAGGGCAAATAATATTGCAACTTTAAGCAGAAACAGTTTTTCCTACATCCCGAAATGTCACAGCTTCCCTCTGGGGCAAAGAAGCATTCTGAGACAACAGTCTATAAAAGCGGTGACATTTTTATGATTAAATAATGTCTCTGGTAATTTGTTTAAATATATGAAGCACTTTTTATGACTCTGTTATACTGTTAGTATTGGAACCAAGGCACATCGCCATGGAGGGATTCCAAAATATACAAGTGCACAGATTCAGAAGATGACCCAGTCCAGTCGTTCAATGGGATGAATTGGGAAGGAGCTTTTGCAGACACACCCAACTGTCTGTGCTTTGGAAAGAGGACACGCTTTGCATATCGGAACAGGTAAATTAAAAAGGGTCAGGACAGAACTATGCATCATGCCTCTCAACTCATGTCTTGAAAATGTGCTTATTGCTTCTCTTTTCCAATGTAGAACCTGGGGACCCCAATGTTCTAGTTTAATCCTTCCACTGCCCAACAAAAGACCCCAGCTCTTACTCCCATAAATGCATAAAGTTCACCTTAGGGTCACCATAAGCTGGAAATGAGTTGAAAGGCACACAACAACAATAATAGCAACAACAACAGTACACACTACTTACAACTGACACATCCAGTGCCGAAAACCATGCTTTCATTTTATTAAGTCAAATAATATTTAGGCTCATACATCTTTAAACCGATTTGGCTCCTATGTACGTAATTCCTCTACTTCCCATTGCATTGCACTAAACCATCCTTTTGACCAACAAGCTACAGTATTCATAATCCTTTGCACTTCTATAATGCCTTTTCTAGTGCTTAAATGCTTTCCAGCAGATTCAGTAACCCTTGTAGTAACACTGTAAAGAAGACAAATGATTGCTACGTTGCGGATTAGAGCAACGATGGAGAGAATATTTGCAAGAGAAAAAAATGAGAGGTTTCTTGAAAACCCAAAAGAGAAAAGAGAGAGAGAGAGAGAGAGAGAAGGGCTTCTCAAGTGTCCAGAACTCATGAAAAGGAGAATCCTCCTCAAGCCTCTTTCCCATTTCCACCCCATTCCTTGAACAGAGTTGCTGCTTTCCTGACCCCCCCAAGTGATGCAATGGCTGGTGGAGAGGAGGGAGCTGGTGAATGAACAGGATCTCTAGCAGTACAACCCACATACTGCAATCACATCATCCTGTAAGACTTCTGGAGGATCCCCAGGGTACCTGCATCAGCATGCACTGGCCATGATGTGCAATCCTCTTCAATTCATTGCTTCTCTGTCCCCTCCTGCCAACAAAGCCACTATATGGCTGCATAGGTCAGTGGGAGGAGGGTGGGAAAGAGTAGCCAACTGAACGTGCTCATCATTGGCTAGGCGGTGCCAGCCAAACCCAGTTATTCCTTCCTCCCAACCAACCAAAGAACCCTAGAAGCAAGCGGCCAGGCAGGGGGAAGGGGACAGAGACAGTAGAGTGAGGAGGATCACCCATGTCCAGCTATGACAGCCAGCAATGGGAAAGTCCTCTTACTTTCTGCCACCCTACCCCCTTCCTGCCAGACCCTACAATGAATGCACTGCAGGAGGGAGGAAGATGGTTAGGTGAGTGAGGAAGATCACCCATCGCCAATTATGATAGCCTGCAATAGACAAGCCATCATCCTCTCCTCAGGTTTGGGCCATCTGAAGGATCCAGTCTTCCTACGTGAATCTGCCCTGGTGAGAACACAGGAGAAGTACTCCCACACTCTGGAACTCCTCTCCAGGGAGGCTGGGATGGCTCCTTCCTTGATTTTCTTTTGGCATGTGAAAATACTTCTGTTTTGACAGGCTGTTAGGAACTCACTCCAAGGGCTTTTAATGATGAACTGTTTTGATTTTTTTTTTAAAATCTCCAGTCTTTTGATTTTTTTTAAATGATTTTAATTCTATGGACTGTTCAATTCCATTTTAATAACAACTTTTTAATGTTTTACTTAAGTCTTTTTAAATGCTATTAACAGCATTTTAAAAAAAAATTGTAGACTGCCTTGATTTCCAGTACAGCGGAAAGGTGGGATATATTAAAACCATAGTTTCTAAGTCAAGGGAAGTAACAGTCCCACTAAATTCTGCACTGGTTAGTCCTCATGTGGAGTACTGCATTCCATTCTGGGCACAGTATTTTAAGAAGGATACAGACAAATTGGAGGAGGTTCAGAGAAAGTCAAAGAGGATAATAAGGGGTATGGAGAACTAAATATACGAGAAAGGTTGAGGGAGTTGGGCACGTTCAGCCCAGTGAAGAGAAGACCATGTGTGGTGTGATTACACTTCTTAAATATCTCAAGGGTTGTCGCAGAGATGAAGGTGCAGGTTCGTTCTCTGTTGTCCTAGAGGGTAGAACCAGGTCTAATGGCTTAAAGGTATAGGAGGGTAGATTTTGCTTGAACATTAGAAGAAACTTCCAGATGGTAAGCAGTTTGGCAATGGAACCAGTGACCTAGAGAGGTGGTAGGGTCTCTTTCCCTAGGCATCTTTTCAAAAAGAGGCTGGACAGATACTTGATGGGGATGTTCAGTCTAGCAAGAACTCCAGCAATGAGTGGGGAGTTCGACTCAATGAGCTATGGAGCCCTTTCCAATTCTATGGTTCTATAAATGAAACAACAAGCACCATCACATGATAAGCACTGCCAGTCATTTTCACAAAGATGGGTAAGATGACTCACTGTACAGAATGCCATTTTGGAAACATCCTCATGGTTTGTGAGATTGTAATCACTCTGCAGGGCAGCAATATTTCTTGAGCTGAAAATTGTCAGCAGGTAGAAGCTTTTGACTTATAATGCCATAGAGCTTCCATAACAGATCAAAATCATTCTTACACAATGGCAAAAAAGGTCACAGCTAAACTATCTCTGCCTACATGTTCCAAATTGTACTGGAAGATAGACAACATTACACAAAGTTCTCTTGCTCTTGTCTAAGAGGTGATGAAGCCCATTTCACCAATGACTAAAAGGAGAAAGCTCCATCTGGAAAGGTAAAAGGACAGATATTTAATCAACTGAGTCTGTCTTAAGCTTTCCCAGGCCATTCAGAGTTCGCAAGGGATCTATAAAAATCATTGGAAAAAACATTAAGCTGAGAAGAAGGGTAAAATTGTGTTTTGGGGCTTCATACCTTTTACACAAATTATAATAAATTGGGTAACAGATACCACAGTCAAAAGGGCACACGAAGATTAGGGGAAACACATGGTTTCTCAACTCTGTGCTTTCTTTCACAAACCAGGCCTAATAATTCATTTGTCTGCAGACTGAAGTTCCAAGCCTGGTGACTTTAGGGGTAGTTTATTTTTTAATAAATCATTGCTGGCCGGTAAGAAAATGAAAATGAAATCCTCTTCACACCACTGACCTCTTTTGCATTTAGCAATCTCGCTCATCCAATGACAGTCACATCCAGGTTCCTCAGATACAGATAAAATCAATAGGGATGTGATTAGACAAGCAGACGGACGACAATGCGCACACGGACAGGTCACCATTTGAGATGATGAATAGTCTTCTATCAACCAAGAGTCCCCTCTGATGCTAACATTTACTATAATCTTATTTGGGCAGCGATTTATCTTTCTCCTGCCTGATCAATAAAGATGAACACAACAGTTGTAAGGATCGATTGCAATTTTTTATCATTTTAAAGCATGAAGGTGCATTTCTGACACAAAGGCAATATTCTTAGCGTACTTGTTCGGCTTTTCTTGCTTGCTTTTTAAAATCTGCCGTTTGAGCAATCACTGGAGTTGCTACACATGTTGAGAGGCTTTAATCTGACTGCAGACCATTAAGCAGGCATTTATCAACTTAGATTCAGTTTAGCATGACTTTCAATTGTCAGTTTTCACCTGACAGTGCCTCTACATGCGTACGTACAAAGATATGTATGAAAAGGACCTATGCATTTTCTTCTTTCTCCCCTGACCACCACCTTCTTTTTTGAAGAAGAAATTGGAAACTAGGCAAACATTGACCAGAAATAATTACGACTGCTTTAATGGGCTGCCAATTAGAAATTATATTACTGTACAGTCCTCTAATGTACTGACAGAGAAATTGCTTTTTCCTTCTCAGCTTGTTAATTGAAACTGTCCCTTGGTATGACAATAAATTATGGTAATACAGCAGTGTTTAGTCAGGTTGAGTTGGTATCAAGGATTCTGCTCTGAAAATCACTCTGAGACCCATTCCCAAACCACTACTGAACAGAAAAAAAGAAATGAGTCTTTCATGTTATATCCTTTTATTAATTCTAAAAACAGACCTCAGTGTTCAAGGGATCCTAGACTGGGACACGAGTGTACATTGGATTAGGATGTCGAGAGACCAGGGTTCAAATCCCTGCTCAGAAAGCCACTGAGTAGCCTTGGGCAAATCATACTCTCGCAGCATAACAGGAAGGCAATGGCAAACCTTTTCTGAACAAATCTGGCCAAAGAAACCCCTTTGCTGTAACTTGAAGGCACACAAAAACAAATGTTAAATATAAGGTTTACCAATGCCTACCTCTGCACAGTACTAACTTTTTTGGAGCTAGCTAAAGTGCTACTGCTGTTGTCTCCGAGAGATCGTCTGTCTGTCTGTCTGTCTGTCTGTCTCTCTCTCTCTCTCTCTCACACACACACACACACACACACACACTTCCTGCTCTCCAGTAGCCATTTGGTACATTTAATCTGGCTCCTTAACAAAAGCTTATATAGTGTGGGAGACCCTATCAGTAGCATTAGAATCATTAGAATCCTGTAGTCTCTTGCTTTGCAAACGCCTACCATCCCACCAGAACAGAAACGTAGTGGCATTATGGACAACAAATAATAGACTGTGTGTAAATGGTCTTTTGGAATCACCATTGGTATATTGTGTCGGAAGCCAGTTCTGTAGTATTCCCAATTTTAGATGTAGCTTGCAAGATGAATTACTGGTATCCAAAATTTTGCACAGTGTCAACTAGACTGGTAATACTCAAAGTGGCAGTCCCTGGACCAATGCCAATCCCAGAGCCATTAGCCGCTGGTCTCTATTAAGGTTCCAGGAAAGAAAAGAAAAAACCAAGACAATTGTCATGAATATGATACCAGTCCCTTGCACACTGGGAAAAATATTGCTGGTCCTTCACATTGGATAGCCTGCGAAGCAGGGAACTAGACTTTCTTTTGGTGTAACAGGAGGGGAAACTTTCCAAGGCCCACTGACAAATCCAACTTTCCAGCACAGCAGCCATCACAAAACAGAAGTAGATGGGTCTTCTTATTTGCAGGGAACAGTCTGAGTATTTTTTTTTAAAAAAAAAAAAAAATTTCCCCACAGTTGCTGCAGTTTTGTTTCTGCCTTATAAATACAAAGACAAGCCAATTTTACAGCAATTTTCATCTTACAGTACATTATAAAATTGTATGTTGACACAATAAAGGCAAAACTAATGAGGAAAATGTGATGCATGCAGTTATTGCAAACGCCTTTGCAGTGGAATATTAAATCCATGTTTCTTCTACATTACCTGGAAGGATGTTGTCAGACAGCAACAGATTAAATAACCTAACCTCTTTCATCCTGATGGGACTTGAAAATGGAGCAATTACTGAACCTGGAACTTTGGGGATATCAGGCAAAGACTAATCCTCAAGCTCACAACCACTACTAAACTCTGGCTGAAGCTCTAGAAGGAAACTCCAGGGAAACCCCACAAAATCAGAAATGAATGTGTTTTAGCAGCCAGAGTTCATAGTGAAGTGTATAGTATTCTCAACCTCCAATAAAATTTTTTAGATTGAGGTGGGAAAGGGACTATCAGTAGTGGCAAAAGTTCTGTAGTCCTCATCCTAAACCTCTTTTGTCTGGCCACTGTTTTTCATCTCCTATTCCTTTTATTCTTCCCCTGTTCCCATCACTTTGTTGAGATCCAGGACACTTTGCCTCTCTCCTATTTGTTTCAAGATCATTGCTCCCAGCCACATTATACTATCCCAATAGGTCAATACTGGTTCATACTCAAATACTTGTTTATGCTTAAATAATGCTTCATACTGAAGTGCACTCCTCTTTTTCAAGATGTGCAAAGACATGGTTAAAAATACACGGGGAACCAAAGCCACTACACTCAACCAGCTTCTAATATGGTATCAGAGTTTAGAAAAGCCATTTTTGAAACTCCTAGAAATCCTCCCCTACCCACAATTAGTATGACCATTTGTAAAAGAAAACAAAATCCAACCTCTGTGTGTCATGTACCAGAGAGTTCCTCCCTCCCACAGAAGGAATCAGTCCTATAAACTTGGGAAACTTGGGAACGTAGGTGTTAGGACTACAACAAAAATGCTGTAAAACTTTAGTGTAAGAAAATAAGTTCATGCACAATGTTATAGGATCAGCTGTCTTGCCAGTTTATAGAAAATCAGAAAGTCTGTGTGTGTTTATGCATACATGTGCATACACATGTGCATTTCTAACCTAAATTAGAAATAATCTGAAGATGTTCAGTCAGCAAAAGTGCTAAAAGATCCCATGTAATCCAAGCTGATAAAAGGTTATCATAATAAACCAGAATCTGAGAGGTCTCACTACATTTCACAAAAACAGGCTGCTCATCCATACACTATCCCATTTCAAATTTGCTGGACCAAACCCAACTTCCCAAAGGGACAGTGTCTTCCTTCTCTTCAATATGAGGTCCTGTGGCATCATAACCTAAAACTGTGTACTTAACCGTTTATGAGCTCTGGTGGCCAAAAATGTATACCCAAGTGCAACTACCAATCGCAAAGGTAAGACTCTATTTAGAAGGAGAGGAGTTTGCACAAGAACTTTCCAAAGCCCATTGAATGGGCCACAGTTTCTTCTGCTTTATCTGTTTGATTTATACCCTGCCTTTCTCCCATGGATGGAATGCAAAGAACTTTACAGCATAATTAAATAATTTCCCAAAAAAATCCACAAGAAATTAAAATATAAGTTAAGCCAATTATACTATTAACACACAAATTAAAAGAGTTTCCAAACAATAAGCAGTAACATAGTCAAAAGTTCAGCACACCCTTTCAGAACATCAAGACTGCATCAGGCCAACAGTTGCTGAAGGCATGCCAGAACAGAAATAACTCTGTCTGGCAGAGAAAGAGTAAGAAGGAGATAGCTAACCCAAACTCATTTTGAAGGGAGATTTATAATCTGAAGGTGACCAGTTGAAAAGGCCCTTCTTTGGGCCTGCAGGAAACATACGTCTGAAGATGGCAGGACTAAGAGAAGGGACTCTCCTGTATATTGTAAGACCTAGGCAGGCTTATACATGAAAACATAGTCTTTCAGGCAGCCTGAATCCAAGGTTTTATGGTGGGGAAAGAGGGAAGACACAAAGTCTCAGGGTGTTGGAAAAAATGGTTTTATTCTTCCAATGAGCCCTTCCATTGTGTGCTACCAGTCCTTCTAGCTTTACAGGCTGTACAAGTACTGTGAACTGTCTGGAAAGTGGAGCAAAAGAGGAATTGTATGTTCCACGCCACCACTCCTGGCCAAGAGTCCGGCTGTAGCATTTTGGACCAGACACATTTTTCAAACATTCCTCATATAGAGCACACCACAGTATCCAAACAGAGTTTAACTAAAGCATGTGTCACAGTGGCCTCAAACATCTTGAGGAATGGGTACAACTGGCGCATTAACTTTGTGTTATTTTTTTTTATTATTATTATTTATTTGTATCCCGCCTCTCCATATGGATCGAGGCGGCGAACAACTTACAAATAGCATGTATTTCTATACATGCCCCCAACAAGCTGGGTACTCATTTTACCGACCTGCGGAAGGATGGAAGGCTGAGTCAACCTGGAGCCCAGCAGGATCGAACTCACAACCTTGTGGCTTGCAGTACTCACATTTAACCACTGTGCCACCAGGGCTCCCTCGCCACCAGGGTTATAGCACTCCTAGCTGCCGCTGAGATTTGGGAATCCAGGTTTAGGGTTAAATCTAGGAGTACACCCAAACTGCAAACCTGCCATTTCAAGTAGAGTGAAAGAACAGGCTGAATCTCTTTTCTTTGATCTGCCTTTCAACTGAGCAACAGCACTTCTGTTTTAAGATGTTCTATCTCAACCAGCCATTTTCTCTGTATAAAGAAGGAGCTCATGCACCATTTCATTAAGCCACACTCACCCCATCCTAATATGTACTAGGGTTTTTTTTTAATCTTTCCTATGATTTGTAGGAATACACCCTTCTTCCAAGGTGTGAACACATTCTAACAACTGTCCAAGCCCACCACTCAAGCAGAAGTAACTAACGAATTTTTCCAACAACCCTAACAGTCCCTCTGCAATCCCTCTTAAAAGGTACTGACGCTTCACTTCACCATTAGAACATTCAATGGCTAATATCTAGAGACGCTAAAGAAAACTAAAAGCTTTCATTAAAGCACACACCTATTTCACAAGCCCTGTAGCGATTTCACTCAGCCATCTAATCTGCATGCAATCGAAACACATTTTGTTAATACAAATCTTCCCAGTCTTCAGCCCATTCTCACCTGAACAACAATATTTAAACATCGAACTGAAGACAGGATGCTGATCAAAGGCAGCTGTATTTACATCATTTTCTTCCTCAGTGCCCTGCATCTGTGATAACAGTATTGCAAATTCCATCCCTACTAAGTTACTAATAATTGTGATTCTTCAGTACTGTGAAGGTTGCTTTGAGAAAGTGCTGGAGGCTTAATTGGCAAGTGAGAACTTTGCAGTTGTTCCCTCTCCAATAATACTGGCGCACCAGACTGTGAGCGCACATTAGCAAAAATGACACATCCATAAGAAAGCCAGGCATCTACTCAATTCTTTCCCACAGGACACCAGATGATTCTGTGTATTTAAAACCACCTGAAAATGGTTCATTTAATTTTTTTTTACTGAAATGAAGTCAACTCTGACGAACATTAGTTTGCCACTGATGAACATTATTCCACAGAGAATTAGCCTCCAATACACCAGTGAGGTGTAGTGGTTTCAGTACTGGATTACAACTCTGGAGACCAGGGTTCAGTTCCCCACTTGGCCATAGAATTCCATTGCATGACGTTGGGTGCATCACACACTCTCAGCCCCAGAAAACCCTGTGAAAGGGCTGCACTAAGTCCAAAATGACTTGAAGGCACACAACAGCAAATCCCCAAACTTGCTTCATTTACTAAACCTTTTAGTGATCGCTAACATCAACAGCAATCATACTGCTCAGATTATATTACATATAGTGGAACAGCCTGTCCTGACAACTTAATTCAGAAATCTTGGCTAGTAACCTTTTGGAAGCATGTATGGTGTTCCCTGTTTTAGTCAGGGTTTAGTCAGGATTCCAGGGCAAACTGAAACACCTGGGTGGAGGGCAGGGGCAGCACAGGACAACAGTGCCTCTCTGGAAGCCTCTGGGATCGGCAATTACTCTTTTAAATAGCTTGCAGACAGCCCCCCTGTTCATTAACATTAAAAAGATCTGTTTTTCCAAAGCAAAATTAGACTTATAATCATTCCTAGATTTTTTTTCTCTTTCGATGTTTTTGGTAGTCAGAAAATTGGCCCCTGGAACTGGAGTGTTTGCCCACTCTGGTCTACAGCCATGCCTAACGAGTATTTTCCCCTGAGAAGTTCACTTGGACTCTGCAGATCATTTCTATTCTATCCACTTCTATGTGTAAGAGATGCCTACACTTATGAATGGCCACAACCAAAGGCGTGCATTCCCATCTCATGCTTGATCGTGCTTAGTGAAGAGGAAAAGAGATGACAAGGAATACAGAGCATGGGGCGACAGCATCAGCAAGGCATTGAAACTTGTGTCTCCACATCCTCTGCAACCAAAGCCATTCATGCACTTCTGTGACCCTCTCTGCCATGAGCAACGGTGAACTGTTTCAAGGTCAGCCTTCTCAACAGCTGTGCAAATATTTCATATCTCTCCCCACTCCCAACCTGACACCCACTTCTAAGAATCCATGCCAGATCTACCTGGCTTAAATTCACATCTAACCCCACTCTGCTACCTTCTGCAGTGAACACTTCCTGGCTCAAAAATCCCTGCTCTCTATTTCAGAGATCTCATGTTCTCTTTCTTTAGTACTCAGCCATCATCTATTTCTCGGCTTCTTTTATTCTTTGTGTTCATTTCTCTGATTTCTTTTTAAGGAAAAGAAAACCCCTTAATCTCTATGGCAGTTTCCTATTCAGTATTCAGTATGATTCCTTCACTCAGTTACTCAATTATCTCCCCTCCCTGCTCAAGCTTTCCTTCAGCTTCCATTGTTACTTTATCCACCAAATAACATCCAAACTTACCTGTTTACTGTAATTCATCTGAAATCCTCCCCACTCTCTTCTATAAGTATCTTCTCCCCTCCACCATCCCCCTGTGAAGCCAGTATTTCCATTCATGTTCTTTTTCGAGCACTGAAAACCACACACACTCAAAGATGCATGCTCAGATATGTGCCATGTGCATAAATCTCAGCTATGGGGCTATTTTATAAACTGCAGAGTTGTCAAGAATATTTCGAAATGCACAGAAGAATCCTGAGAAATTTAAGCCACAGAAAGGATCACCAAGAATGGCACAGATCCCTAGCCTCACCTGAAAGATCCAGCAATTCACCACTGCCTCACCAACTGCCACACATGGCCTGTCCCTTTTACTGAGATAAATGAAATAAACCCTGGCTAAATCTTTCCCAGATCCTAATATCTGCATCTATAGGAAGAGGTGGAGTTGAGTAAGAGAAAAGAGGCCAGGCATCTACCTGCTATACTTGGAGCTTCTGTACCGAGCAAGATGTTGCACCAGGTAGCCAGTGGGGCCCTTCCAAAACTTTGATTCTACATCTACAGCATTCAAGAATACCCAATTGAAAAGATGTCAGATCATGCATTAGGGTGGAAAGCTGCTGCCAGGCAGAGTGGACAATACTGGTTCTGACGGAGCATTAGTATGAGACAGTTCTACCTGCCTACCTAGAACCAATGAGCAACCAGACCTTTTTTGTGGTGGCACTTTCACTGTTGCTTTCAATCAGATGTTCATCTCTGTGGTCTCCCTGCCTAAAATACTTTCTGAGATGACTTTGTTTGCCCTCTTCTTCCCTTGTTCCACATCATTTCTAACTGGACCTGTACACAACTGCATTGTTTTACAAGATGCCCCATGAACTCCGGCTGCCAGGAAGAAGACAAATCAGGAGATGGAATCTTAGATGATCACATGGGTCAACTGTCTGTGGAGGACCTTCCAAGTACTCCATAGCTTGCAATAAATGCCCTCCCCCCAATTGATTGGAAGTCCACTTTGGGCTAGGGAAGAAAAAACCCGGTGTCTTTAAATGTTAAATACTGCAAGAGTAGCTTTACGGATGAATTCCAGGATGGGCAACTTATCTTTTTCTTTTCTCCAGAGTAATTATGGTCTGGGACAATCTGAAGCAGGTAAGATCCAGCGCGGGGGGGCATATTTTGCATACCCCTGAACTAATTAAACAAAACTACAGATGGACAGTTCTATGGGGCTTTAGTGGCTTCACAATTGCATTTTGGTTTTCTATGACGAATACTCTGTTTTATTTCAGGGTGTGCAACAGCCCAGGAGCAAAATTCCATGAATTTAGAAAATGTTGCACTTGTAAGGATAGAAACTAAAGAAGAAGAATGACTGATGAACTCTATAAAAACAAGAATAACTCATATTGGAAGTGATTACGCAGGAGATACAATATACCGCTATACTGTAAGAGCCCAAATATATACCCCATCTATTTATCCACTTCATTTTTTTAAAAAAAAATGGTATTTAATTTTCTTGCTAAAATTTACACAAGAACTTGTCCAAGTTGCATTTGAATTCTATGAGAAACACTTCTACATATGGAGCTGTTCACAAGAGAGAGAAGAGTTTGCAGATCTATTTCTGTCACTTAGTATGGCACGGGAAATGAACACATTCAGAACCCTATAACAATTTATACTGTACAAAACCAGAACAAAATATTACCTTTTCGAAAATAAAGCAATTACCACAACTACCAAGCATTCCCAAACAAGCTCATATGCAAGAAAATCCAGGATAAACAGAAAATTACTAAGATTAAAAGGTCCTCTCTGGATAAATGCATGCTTGGCCTGGTTTTGATATTCAATTACTGGGGATTAGATCAATGTGGTTAAAATGTTTATTAATTCATTGGACATTCACACAATATGAGGGAAAATTTCAACAGATGGTAAGGGGAAAAGAATCAAAAGTGTGCTATTCACAATGATACAGCTAAGTTCTAGCAGGACCTATGAAAATTAAGCAGAGTCCTAAAGGTCCCTGTAACACAACAGGACTTGTACATCTGAGCTGAGGCCTACTGCACTATGGGGGCTTCCTCTAATCCTTAAATGCCCCTGCAGCAGCCCTGTTACATTTAAAGGGGAGCTTTCAGAATGCAAAAGGGCTTCTAAAATAGATGAGTTCGTCCAAGGTTAAGAGATAACTACCTTAATGGAACATCAACTGTCTCACCAAAAGGATTCTGCGGGAGGGAGGGCAGGGAGGGAGAGACAGACAGACAGACAAAGAGAGAAAGAATGAATTGGGAGGGGCTGCTAATATGCCAGAGGACAGGATCAAAATTCAAAATGACCTGGATAGGTTGGAGAGCTGGGCCAAGGCGAACAAAATGAAATTCAACAGAGAGAAGTGTAAGGTCCTACACTTAGGTAGAAAAAATGGAATACAGAAATATAGGATGGGGGACAACGTGGCTGGATAGCAGTACGTGTGAAAGGGATCTAGGAGTCTTCATAGACCACAAGCTGAACATGAGTCAGCAGTGTGATGTGGCAGCCAAGAAAGCCAATGCAATTCTTGGCTGCATCAATAGGAGTATTGTGTCTAGATCGAGGGAGGTACTGGTACCACTCTACTCTGCTTTGGTTAGACCCCATCTTGAATACTGTGTCCAGTTCTGGGCACCCCAATTAAAGAAGGACATGGTCAAGCTGGAGCAAGTCCAGAGAAGAGCGACCAAAATGGTGAGGGGCCTGGAAGCCATGAAGCCCTATGAGGATAGACTCAGAGAGCTGGGTATGTTTAGTCTGCAGAAGAGAAAGTTAAGAGGGGACATGATAGCTATGTTTAAATATTTGAAGGGATGCCACGTAGAGGAAGGAGAGGGTTTGTTTTCTGCTGCTCCAGAGACCAGGACAAGGAGCAATGGATTCAAGCTGCAGGAAAGGAGATTCCACCTGAACCTCAGGAAGAACTTCCTGATGGTCAGGGCTGTCCGGCAGTGGAATCTGCTGCCTGGGAGTGTAGTGGAGTCTCCTTCCTTGGAGGTTTTTAAGCAGAGGCTTGATGGCCATCTCGGGATTGCTTTGAGGGTGTTCCTGCATGGCAGGGAGTTGGACTGGATGGCCTGTGTGGTCTCTTCCAACTCTAGATTTCTATGATTCTATGATGAATATGGGTTCTTCTTTAGCAAGTAAACAATGGCAAGAAAAATCAGTCAGCATCTTAGGATGAAGCTCTTCTTCCTGAATAGTCATGGGTTCTCTTCCCAACAGTATATTTCCCCAAAGGTTGGGGAAAACCTGAGCCCCTACCAGCATGCCAAAATTACGATCTCCATATGCGGTTGGCTTCATCAGGTGAACAAAACTTCAGAGGAACAAGGTATCTTGGTATCTATCTCACAAAGCTTAAGAAAGTACACAGATGAAGCCAGATTACAAATCTACATATTTATCATATTTGAATTCCTCTTTAGGCTGCATACATAGATTTCTTTTGCCTTCTCGTGACCCTTATAAACAACCCTATGAGACAGATTAGGCTGAAAGGCAGGATGAGTATAAAGTTTTTCACTGAACTTCATCATTTGGTGGCTAGAAAGAAGTAAGGATGCTGAGAAGAGGCAACACAATTCCTAGCAATAACTCATGCTTCCTACAAGAAATCACACATTCTCAGAGTAGCATTCTCTTGTGCTCCCTAGAAACCATCACTTTGCGGGCAGGGCTGCAAGACATCAAGGCTCAGACAGTCTTCTTCATCTCTGGCACACTGATAAAGCCATCTGAAAGCTCTCTGATGTCAAATGGGTGTAGCAAGAGATATCCCAGGACAATGGCAGAAAAGGTGAGGACAGAATGCCTTGTTGGCTTCACATCAGCTCGCATTTGACGGCCAGTGCCATCTGGAGTATCACTTTGCTGCAGTCTGTGTGTGTCTAGGTACCTATGAAGAAGTAATACCATGGGAATATATGATACACAATAACAAAGGGTTAAATTCAGATTATTTGGTGGAAAGGTTGTGAATCAAGATTTCAAAAGTGGCAGGGGAGTCACTATTCATTTCAAAAGGCATGATTATCTTCCCATATTTCAAAGGAAAGGCCTTTTGAAAGATCTGGCATGGAAATATGCATCTGAATAGAGGCATATTGAAAAGCCCGAGCTTTCAGGTATAATGGTTCTCGGTGAGAACGCTCGATATGCTGCATGACTTGATTCCCTGTGGCACATTTTTACACCGCCAAGCACACCATCAGACCTGCATTATCACTGCTGCCCAGCCTACAAAAACTGATGCCTCATTAAATTTCTTCTCTCCCTCCCCTCCGCTCCGTTTGCAGTCCTTCTGTAACTATAGCAAGCTCCCCATAAAAATACTGGGGAAACTTTATTCCTTCTACGCAGATAATCTTATCTGAAGCCGACATTAAAAACCAAGGGAATAAAAAAGAGCTTGAGATCTTTAATTCCACAAAAGCAGAATAAAGCAAGAAAGGAGATGGCTATGGATCATGTAGGTTGTTAAAATATTAGTGTAACATTCTGCTGCACTGGATGTGGAAACTAGATCCACATCCCAGATCACTGTGACCATTGGATACACAGCTGTGAAAATCATTTTGTTCTCAGAGCTGTAGGCAAAACTGACAACAAATGCAGCATCTTGCCTTTCAGAACACAAAGAATGCTGGATCCTCACTGGGAGCACCATTACGTTGAAAGTTACATTGATGTCTTCTCGTCCAATCTCCTGCTGATGCAGGAAATCCAGAGCTAAAGCCACTTTGACTGGTGACCATCCAGTTACTGCTTGAAAAACACAAAGGAGGAGTTTGTAGGTTTCAGAAAGCACAACACAATCAGATATTTCTGCATGATCTCCACAAGGAACTTTTTGACAATAAAAGCACATGGGCAATGGAATCAATTTCCTAGAGAGGTGGTGCGGTCTCTTTTTCTGGATGTCTTCAAAAAGATGCTGGACAGCTACTTTCTGGGGATGCGCTAGTTGGAGTCCCAGCATTGAGCAGATGGTTAGATAAAGCACCTTCCACCTCTATGATTCTATGCTCAATAAAAATCTGAATGCTTCACTCAACATCTGCATGGGTATTAGATCTGTGTACCACAAAGTATACCACTGCACATTTGTTCATCCCAAAGTATGCGTCTTTAGTTCAGGGACAGGATCCATGCAGTCCTTCAGAGGATGTTAAACTGCACCTCGCCGCATTCCTCACTATTTGCTGTGCCAGCTAGGGCTGTCATGAGTTGTGGTATAACAACAGTGGGCGGGCCACATAATTTCCACCCTTGCTGTAGACAAACCCAGACAACATCCTTACAGTGAGCATAACACACGGAGTCCTAGACAAAGTCACCTCCAAGAATAGCCCATGCCTACACCAAGCCTTCTACCATCTTTATACTGAAGACAACCCAACAGCTGGTTCACTTCACAGTCTTGTCAAAAACCAACACATTCACATTAAGCCACAAAGCTTGGGAATGTTCTGTCTTTGTATTATATCACCCCAAATCCCATAGCCAGTAGCCATGTTGGCTGGGCGATTCTTAAGCTGTTGTCTAAAAAGGTAAATTTTCACCCATTTGCCATGTCTCTCCTCCTTGTAAAGAAAAACCTACCCACTCATGTACTTCCTATGGTGCAAAAGCATCACTTGCTATTGATACTTTCCAGGCACAATTCAAAATGCTCACTGTGATCTATAAAGCCCTATACAGCTTGGATCCAGATGATCTGAAAGACCCTATCTTCCTAAGTGAGCCTGTCTGAATTTTAAGGTCCTTAGGGAAAGGCTCTCTCTTGGTCCCAACACCATCAACAAAGTCATGTTTGGTAAGGGCAACTGAGGGGACCATTTCAGTGATTGCTTCCAAGCTATGGAATTCCATCCCAGGAGAAGCTATGCTGCCTCCCCCTCTGCTCTCTTGATACTGGCACTCAGTCCTCAAAGGCCCACTGAAGCAAAAAGGATCTTCACCCCTTTGTGGACAGATAGGCAGGAGGGTGCTAGTCTGATCTCTCTGGGAGGGGAGTCCCAGGACCTGTGAGCAGCCACTGAGAAGGTCCTCTTCCACGTTCCCACTAGATGTAGCTGTAACAGTGGTGGGACAAAGAGAAGAACATCATTTCCAGTTACTCAGAATGGCAGCCACATTGGTACAGTGTGGCTCCCCTGGGACCTTGAAGGAGACAAAAATGGCCTCCAAGCACTACAGCGTGCTCACCCACGCATAACATCAATAAACATAGGACAAAAGCCAATTATTTCTTCATCCAATGGAACAGCACCTGCATTTTCCTCCTGCAGCCCTCTATCCCCATCTATTCTGAGAGACCTTGGGGGGAAATTCAGAGATATGAAAGAGTCACAGGGTGAAGCGAGGACGGAAAAGGTCCACTGTGAGAGCAAGCCTCGATCTTCGCAACACTGGATGTAGCCAGTCTTTCTTTAACTGGTGGGGCTACGAAGTGATCATATTTCTGATCTCAATCTCTACTGAGAGCTTCAGAAAAGCTGCCTGTGGACCCAACTGTAAGACGATGTAGGTTTCAGTTCTGGCAGCCAAAATCCAGCTGTTTATTCTCTGTGCTGACATCATGGCAGCTTGCCAGAAGAGGGAGCCACAGCGGGATACAGCTTGCTAGCTGTTGAAAGCCACGTACCAAAGGGGGAGCCTTGGAAAAGTGACCAGGGACCAAGCCTTGCACATTGTCTTCCTTACTCCAAACAGTTCCTCCATTTGGACAGACAATCTGTCTCTTGGTTGCCCTGTACCAGGCTGGCAAGCACTGATTCATCTCTACCCCAACATCCACCAACATCTGATTGGTTTGATCCAGCTTTCTCCCTTTGCCATCTGCCTTCCTTTGACTGTGATTCTGGCTTGTGTACCCTGAAATTGATTCATCATCCTATTTCTTGACTATGATCCTGCTAGATATTAGGCACTTACACTGCCAATGTCTATCATATGAGATACGGTATGCATGTTGAATTAAACTACTCAGCAACAGTTCTCTAGCAGAAGACATGGACTACAAATAGGAAGAGAATGGACCATTTCTCAGCCTTCATTCTACCGGGTCATTGTCAAGTCAGCGCTTTGTCTGCATGCTAAGTTCCTGGGCGGGGGACAAACTAGTTCTATTACCATATATATATATACACACACACACACACACACACACACACACACACACACATATATATACATACATACATAAATACATACATACACACACACAGACTCTGTCTGTGTACAAGAGGAAACAGTACGTGGTGAGAAGATGCAACACACACACATATATTCTCATCATGACTAATTCACCCCAAGTTAGTTCTGCAATATCATTCACCAGCCCCCCTGCATGCACATAGGAGAGAGAGGGAGGGAGGGAGGACTGGTGAACCAGCAGAAACATCAAATGAGAGAGACTGCCTCCGAATCACAGCTTACTGTTCAGTGAGCTTGAAGGAGATACCAACAAAATCTATCAACTGCCGGAGACACATGGCTGTTTCTTCAGGCTTTGCCTCCGCAGTTCCCCATGGCTGGTGAAGAGACCTCTGCTCAGTTCAAGACCAAGTTATTAAGAAATGGTTTGTCGTCTTACATTGGATTGATCATTTGTTTCCCAAATTCCTTTTCCCATCATTTACTCATTATACGCCTCCTCCTGATGGGAGAGGACATTTATTAGCTCTTGCATTTATTGCGCCGGCAAACGGAAACACTCTGGCGGCAGCATTTCCTGAGGGCTGACTCATTTATCTACTGGATAAGAGACTGAAGTTTTCTAAGGGGCAGAAAAATTAAAATATCACTCAGACTGACAGCAAAGAAAATGAGGGTCTATATGCGGACGAGAAAGATGTTTGAGCTTTTGGTTTACAAGGCTATTGACTAAGGAGAGTTGGGAAATTGCACAGAGAGAACATCCCATGCATAATATCCTCACAAGTGATGAATGAAAAGGCTGAGGGCCACTTCTTAAAGGTGCAGCACATTAGGTAAAATGCAGAAGCTTAACCAGATAATTTCCTGTCTGGAAAAATAGGACCATTATCCTTGCTACATCATACCTAAATTCAACTGCTTGTGGACAACAATATTTTAGAAGTTCCCATTTTATGTCAGGTTTTCAGGTGAAAAAGTACCTTGTGCCCATCATCACTGAGACCTGCTTCAATTGATATGGATTTTTAATCAATATATGAAACTGAGCATATACACCCCCGGCAACCCTCTTCTGCCTTTTCAAAGGTTCAAAAATCCCTAGACCTGCTTCGATCTCTGTCCCCTCACAGCAAAACATGAAATCTACCCTCTCAATTTTTTTCTTCACAAGTTTTAGTTAAACACACCATCCACTCTTCCTTCGGCTGAATAATTTTTCTTTTAAAAAATCCATGATAGTGACAAGCATCCACAAAGACCTCCCTGGGGTCTTCAAGAAGTCCCTGAAGAAAGAATCGTAGAGTTGGAAGAGACCACAAGGGCCATCCAGTCCAAACTTCTGCCACACAGCAACACATAATCAAAGCACTCCTGACAGATGGCCTTCCAGCCTCTCTTTAAAGACCTCTGAAGAAGGAGACTCTGCCACATCCCAAGGAAGCATATTCTGCTATCAAACAACTTTTACCATCAGGAATTTCTTCCTAGTGTTCAAGCGGAACCTCTTTTCCTGAAGTTTGAATCCATTGCTCCATGTCCTAATCTCTGTAGTAGCAGAAAACAGGCTTGCTCCATTCTCTACATGACATCCCTTCAAATATTTAAACTTACCTATCTTGTCACCTCTTAATCTTCTCCAGGCTAAACATCCCAAGCTGTCTCATCTGCTCTTCATATGGCATGTATCCAGCCACAGGAAGATAGCTGGATGCCTGTCTGCCACCATCATTTTCTACCCACTGGCCTAGAAGTGGCTGCATTGGAGGGGCTGTAGCTACAAAAAGTGGGCTGCTCATTTTGTGGTCAGTCTGTAAAAATTCTGACCTCTGTTCACAATCAAAAAGTGAGGTGCAATGGCATAACCCAGTGATTCTCAAACTTTTTATCCCTGTGACTCACTTTAGATCTGCATGCGGATGCTGTGCTCCCCTGCTTGACACTGGACTCCTTGTCCTATCCATAACACCTCTCTCCCCCTTCCAGGCCCCTTGTGCCACACACGCCCGGTGTCTTAATGCTGAGCTCTCACACTCTCTGCCTCCCCGATTCTCTTCACTTCCCGCCCCTGGAGAAACTGCCTCGTGGTCGCTCAGGGACATGTGCCTGCTGCACCAGTGATGAACAATCAGAGAAGCTGAGCATAGAAAGCATAAAACAAGGCAAGTTGATTTTTTTGCTATGTCCAAGGCCAGCAGAAGAAATAATGGGGAAGACACTTTGTGTCACTCTTTTGCAGAGACCAGACAATTCTCAATGATGCGTGCGCATGTCCACACACATACATGCACACAGGCTTGCCCTTGGTTTTCACATCTGCTGTACTTGCAGAGTGACTTTTCTTGCATCTGTTCCTTGAGGAACTACCATGTGCCCCCCCTCCCTTACAGTCCTGCCCCACAGTTTGAGAACCACTAGTGTAACTTCAACTGACACCATCACGATTAACTAACAGTATGCTCATTTGCGCTACTCTGGAATTCTCTTCCATGCTTTTAGGAAGTCTCTCATTTTGTCTTATTGAATTAGAGCTCGATGATGATAATGACGATGGTGATTACAATTTTTCCCCAATACTGGGAACAAAAGTTGTCTACAATACAAGTAAAAAACATATTCAACTAAAAACCAAGCAAGTTGAAATATTAAAACACAATTTAAATTGCAGCAAGGCTATTATACGCACTGAAAAATGCAGAGATATCGAGTGAAGATTGGTTACTGAAACTAATGGACCTAGCTGAAATGGATAAACTATCAACCTTGATAAGAGAAAAATCACTGGCAACTTATCTGAAAGACTGGGAGGCTTTTTTGCAAGAAACTGTTAACTGTAAAGCTTTGATAATTAGTATATTTGGAAAATAAGCAGCAGAAATTCTTGAAAGGTATTTACGAATAAAGAAGTTAATCTGTACATTCAATGTGTAACCTATATTAGGAAAGTTGGAAGTCAATGTATATTCTTTTTTCTTATTCTGTTATCTTTTTTTCTTTTTATTATCTTTTTTGTGTGTCTGTTTTGGTTTTTTGGTTGATCGTTGCCTCCTTTTTCTTTGTATGTAAGTTGTTTCTTCATTATATTTGAAAATATCTAATAAATTGTTTTTAAAAATGAAATATTAAACCACAGTTTAAACACAGTTCAAATGTTTTTCATATGGAAACAACCACCAAATTAAAGACAATTTAAAGGGAAACTAGGGCCAGGAGAACATCAACAGCCACTCCTCATTGAAAATTCCTTTCTCAGGATCCAAGCATCAGCCAAACCCCTGCCAGAATAAAAAGTTCTTCACCTGCCATCAGAAAGCCAACAGGGAGAGGGGCATCCTAACCTCTTTCCCATATCCTGAGATCACTGAGAATACCCCTTCTTGTTTTCTTGCTAAACGTACTTGATGGTGGAGCTCAGAAAATAAACTCCACTGGAGACTGTAAAATCTACACAAGTTCATATGCGGGAATACAATCCCTTGGAAACCTGAAACCAGATTGGACGGAGAGTTACAAGTCATAATAGCACTATGAAATACACCCAGAAATCCTGTCTAAATAAAAAAGGGCTTTGCCTACTGATAAAAAGAGAGCAGAGAAGAAGCCAGCCAAGCCTAGCCACAGTCTCCTATGGAAGAGAGTTCCACAGTGTATGGCAGCCACCATGACCCTATATCATTTACACAACAAATGTGCCTCTGAGGGTGATGGAACCAAGAGACGGGCTCCTCCTGATGCTCTGAAAACCTACATGGAAGAAATAAGTGGCACTTTGAATTGTGCCTACAAACAGATAAGAAGCCAGTGAAGTTGTTGTCACAAGGAGTTTCTATTCTGGTTGATCCTGCAATGAACAGGAGCCCGCAGAGCTCCTCCCAATTCTGTAATTCTATGATTCCCCCTGTGATGACCCTGGCCCACACTCTGGCTGCAGTATCTTGGACTCTCTGCATTTTCCAAATATCTCCCACAGGCAGCAGAAAGTACAGTGCACTAAAGTAATCCAAGTGGGATGTAACTAAGGCACCATGCCTAGGCAAGACATCTCCAAGCATGGCTGCGGTTGTTTCCTTAGTATTAATTATGCAACTTCATTTCCAGCCACAGCCAAAACCTGGCCATATCTTCTAAAAACATGACACTAAGCCAATCACCCATCTTACTCAAAGGCAGAAAAGCAGAAAATATGTATAGGCTGGGATGAACTGATCCTCCCATGAAGGACATTGTTTCCTTCATTTCAATGGGATTTGTCCAAGCCAAAGGACTGTGCCAATTACTGGCAAAAGGTTACAGACTTGTCCTATTCAGTCAGTCTGGGGCAAAAGGAAAACAAGAATGGAGCAGAAGGAAAGAAAAATGCACTAATGGAATAAATGCCAATACAATTGCTTAGAAAGGCACAGGAAGAATTAGCACATCTGGGTTTAACTCCAGGCATTAATTCCCATTTATAAGAAACAAGTGCTCTAAATGCTCAAATCTTTCAGACAACTGAGAAATGAACTTGCTCTGCTGTCAAAAAGTGACAGCAGCCATGTATGGATGTGTGTGTATGTGTGCTTACGCTAATATGTGCTGAGTACACATCAACAGTGGTGCGTAAGAAGTGTGGAATTGTGTGATCTTGCCATAAGAGAGAGAGAGAGAGAAGAGGAGGGAGATTAATCCTTCATTAGCTTTGGAGAGAAGCAAGAATGAAAGGAATCACCCAGGAGCTGTCCATGGTAGCTGCCTGTATTCAATAATAAATCTTGCTGCTCCTACTTTCCTATGAATCTACCTCACTCCCTGCTGTCACCAATCTAATCTGCATTTCCCCTTGTAATTTCCACCTTTGGCTTCTTTCAATGTTCCTGAAAGAGTTTACAACTGAGAGCCCATACTGACATTCAGGCAGTCTTTCAGGCAGTGTTCCCTACTCTAGTCCTTGCCTTCAACTGTCTGTAGGCAGGGATTTATGGAGACGGCAGCAAACAAGCAATACAGCAATAGCATTTATTTCTATACCGCTTATCAACTGAGTGTTATCTAAGCGGTTTACAATGAGTTTTAGCTAATTGCCCCCAACAAGCTGGGTACTCATTTTACCGACCTGCGGAAGGATGGAAGGCTGAGTCAACCTTGGAGCCCGGCAGGATCGAACTCACAACCTTGTGGTTTGCAGTACTGGCATTTAACCACTACGCCACCAGGGCTCCCTGGCAAGCAAGACAAACCTGCATACTGCTGTTCCAGCCTGAACTTAACACCCTTGGCCTAAATTGCCTCTGGTCAGATCAGGTCTGGAAGAAGCGGGGAAAGGAAGAAGAGGAGGAGAAGGAGAGAAAGATGATGCAGATGATACCAAATTGGGAGGGGTTGCTAATATGCCAGAGGACAGGATCAAAATTCAAAATGACCTGGATAGGTTGGAGAGCTGGGCCAAAGCTAACAAAATGAAATTCAACAGAGAGAAGTGTAAGGTCCTACACTTGGGTAGAAAAAATGGAATCCACAAATATAGGATGGGGGACACGTGGCTGGGTAGCAGTACGTGTGAAAGGGATCTAGGAGTCTTCATAGACCACAAGCTGAACATGAGTCAGCAGTGTGATGCGGCAGCCAAGAAAGCCAATGCAATCTTTGGCTGCATCAATAGGAGTATGGTGTCTAGATCGAGGGAGGTACTGGTACCGCTCTGCTCTGCTTTGGTTAGACCCCATCTTGAATACTGCATCCAGTTCTGAGCACCCCAATTCAAGAGGGATATTGACAAGCTGGAGCAAGTCCAGAGGAGGGCGACCAAAATGGTGAGGGGCCTGGAAGCCATGAAGACCTATGAGGATAGACTTAGAGAGCTGGGGATGTTTAGTCTGCAGAAGAGAAGGTTAAGAGGGGACATGATAGCCATGTTTAAATATTTGAAGGAATGCCACGTAGAGGAGGGAGAGGGCTTGTTTTCTGCTGCTCCAGAGACCAGGACAAGGAGCAATGGATTCAAGCTGCAGGAAAGGAGATTCCACCTGAACCTCAAGGAAGAACTTCCTGATGGTCAGGGCTGTCCGGCAGTGGAATGTGCTGCCTCGGAGTGTAGTGGAGTCTCCTTCCTTGGAGGTTTTTAAGCAGAGGCTGGATGGCCATCTGTTGGGAGTGCTTTGAGGGTGTTCCTGCATGGCAGGGTGTTGGACTGGATGGCCCCTGGGGTCTCTTCCAACTCTACTTTTCTATGATTCTATGATTCTATAAGAGACGGTGGCTGCCCTTATTTTGAGCTCTGAGACCATTCACTGTGAGCTTCAGATTCATCCACTGCTGACATCTGGCCTCTGACAGCTTGTTCCTCAAGGAAATATGGCCCTCAATGGCAAAAAAAAAAAAAAGAAAGGTTGCCCAATCCAATTTAGAAGATTGGAAGGATTTTTTTTTTTTTAACCATTAGGACTGGATTTTCTTCCAAGTGCATATTTTACACACATTTAACCTCCCAAGTCTGATTCAACAAATGTAAGTGAAGCTATTGGGGAAGGGGTAACTTGAAAGGCACATTCATCAATTGGTAACTCCATTCCTCTTGATGCTAAACAAGACCTGATAGCAGCTGCTATGTTTGTTTTGGGCATGGAATTCACACTGGTAGAACAGGGGTGTCTGATCTTAACATGAAAGGAGCCCCGATTTTTCTCCCGAATAAATTCTCTCTTCAGCTCAGCTCTGGTACCAGGAGAGAGCCTGACAAGGTGTAAGGGACAGAGACAATACATTAAAGATAAGAAGATTTTCACTATCTTCACTTGCACCCCTTCGTCCTTATTTTTTTTTATTCATTCATTTGTATCCCGCCTCTGCCATATGGATCGAGGCGGCGAACAACTTACAAATAGCATGTATTTCAAAACATTTCTATACATGCCCCCAACAAGCTGGGTACTCATTTTACCAACCTGCGGAAGGATGGGAGGCTGAGTCAACCTTGGAGCTGGGCAGGATCGAACTCACAACCTTGTGGCTTGCAGTGCTGGCATTTAACCACTGCGCCACCAGGGCTCCCAAGTTTAAGCTGCCCATATTCTGGCTGAAACTTGAACAAGCTACGACAAATACTGGAAGTGAAGTTATCTAGTTTGATCTTCACATCCTGTTCCCACACGACAAATCTCCTTTTGCAGTGGCAATAGTAGTACTAACTGATTTATTTGTAGAATAAAAGCCAGATGTGAAAAAGGTCTCGTATCTAACAGGAAGCTGGTTTGTTTATTCATATGACAGGGGAAAGGTACATGCTGCATGGGAATTCACAAGCCATCTTTGCACACAAGGCACAATTGTGAGTAGTCATGGGCTAAATGATTCCTCCAGCCAAGGTTCTTCTCCGCCTTGGCTGATCTTAAAATGGCCTTCATGCACCTTATTTCCAAGGTGGTTCCTCAGAGTAAGTAAATCGGTCCAGAGAAAATCTTTCAGGGGCATTCCTAGACACAACTGTCCCATCCTGCATTCCATTCCCTTCCTGCCCATCCACACAGCAGGGTGAGCAGGGATATGCAACTTTGTGGGGCCAGGGCCAATTTTTCTCAGCAGATGACCCCGTGGGCTGCCCACCAAGAAGCCCCCATACCTTAATTTTCCTCTGCATCTCACATCACTTCCTGTTGACTTTTTTTTTTATTTTATTTATTTATTTATTTATTTATTTGTATCCCGCCTCTCCATATGGATCGAAAGGCGGCGAACAACTTACAAATAGCATGTATTTCAAAACATTTCTATACATGCCCCCAACAAGCTGGGTACTCATTTTACCGACCTGTGAAAGGATGGAAGGCTGAGTCAACCTTGGAGCCGGGCAGGATCGAACTCACAACCTTGTGGCTTGCAGTACTGGCATTTAACCACTGCGCCACCAGGGCAGGGAGACTGTAAACAGGTATTTGGGGATACCATGGAGTTCTGAGTGCTTGTGGGGGCAGGTGGCAGTATCTTCTTGTGCTTTCATGCTTTGTAGGAGTTTCCTCAACAGTTTTGCCCCCAAATCACACCAACTTTTTAAAGGTCGGGGCTTTAGAAGACTGGTATGGGACTTCAGGAACCCCCTACAGCATAGTCCAAGGACTACAAGCAACCTGTGGACAACAATTTGCCAACCCCTGCCCAACTGCCGTTCCTTTTCTATACAAATCACTATAACTACCTGCCAAGCAGTTTTTAAAGATAATATCTACATACTTATTTGAAATTCAGATTTTAACAACATTTATATTAATAAAAGGCAGTCAGCATCTTTCAAAATTTTGCAAGCTCTTATAAACTAGTATAAACTAATTTATACCACAAGTATAAAAAGATATCTTGCAGTGTATTAAATTTATATCTAATACTATATGTTGTCTGTTTCATCTAATCTGTACATGTTTTGGAAATTTCATCTTTCATGGTAAAATAAACTGGGAAAAAACTGAAATATATACAAAAACAGATAGAGAAGTGGATAAAGCAGTTTACTTACCTTATCCACTGATAATATTTAGCCCTGAAGTGATGCTTCTGGGGTGTTTGGTGCATTCTACGATGACTGTTATCACTTCAGTAATCCTCATAACCACTTTAAAACAGGTCACTATTCCTATCCCATATTGCACTTAGTTCGATAATGGTCAAGTTGAAATTGAAGATAATACTGTCTATTTCATAGCTCACTCTTAGTCAACATGCTATGCCAGGCACTAGAGAAAGAATTCATTTGGAAGGAGTTTTACAAATATTGTACAATGATGGTGTTATATGAAAAAATTATCGTGAGATGATTGATGATGATGACGGTGATGATGATACTACAATGGGCTGCCAAAAAGACAAATAAATGGATCTGAGAACAACTCAAGCCTGAATCCATAGTAGAAGCCAAAATGACTAAACCAAGGTTTTTGTAATTCGGACATATCATGAAATGATGTGACTCATTAGAAAAGACAACAGGCAAAGTGGAAGAGAGTAGGAAAATGAGAAGACCACATTATAGATGGATTGACTCAGTGAAGGATGCTGAAGCTTTGAGTAGGCACAACTTGAGCAGAACCATATTACCAAGCCAATATTACCAACCATATTGGAGGTTTCCCATTCATAAGGTTGACATAAGTCAAAGCTGATTTGATGGCCATTAACAACCCATCGAAACAGCAACCATAACTTGCCTAAACACAAAATGACTAAGCTGACTTGTATGATCTTACAGTCTCCATAGGAAGGAAAGACTGAACAAGCAATCTTGCAGGGGATTTGTAACTATATGATACAACCTCTTGGGGCAACAGAATCAAGATTAGTTTATCTCTGCTCCCACACTCATCACCCAACATTCTGCCCCATAACCTAATTTTTTGTGCTAGTTTGTACTATCATCAGACTTTGCTTCAGACGTTTTCTTTTAAACCAAACATGCAGGTATTTCACAGCATACAATATAAATGGGTCAATTTTTCACTCAAATACTGGAGATATCATGTGACCTAAATACCTTGAAGGCCCCAGATATCATCTCATCTTGGTAGCTAAGTAGAGTCAGGCCTGGTTTGTACATGGAAGGCAGCTGGCCAAAGCATCCCAGATGTTGTAGGCTGTTTTTCAGAAGAAGGCAATAACAACCCACCTCTGAAAATTCCTTGATTAATAAAGCTGGTAAGAAATTCATGGGGTCACCATAAGTCAACAGATGATTTGAAAGCACATACACATACTGAAGATACCATTTTTCAAAGACAAAGTGCTGCTATTTGTGATAATGTTTTACTCCTTAACACCACGGAGAGTCAGCCTAAAATTTTAATGGCCACATTTAACCACAATGTATGATGCATCTGTCCTAAAACAATCATTTCTTGGAAGAAATGCAAGATTAATGCTCGTTATTCAGTGTGGAAAACAGCTTGGAGTTTTTATTTTATTTTTATTAAGTGACACATCAGCACTGCTATTGATCATAAGGACAGTAATGAGTGATGAGAATAATGTGTTTTTAGCAAAGCAAAGTGTCATCAACTGTAGAGGCTCTGTTAACTTGTAATCACAGTTGGGAAACATATCTTGGTAATTATTAAATGCATGTAAGGATTTGTCTGTGCCATCACATTTAAAAGTGCTTGGATCTCACTGACAAGGCGTATCAAAAGAAAGCTTCAGTGCCAGCTAGGAAGATGAATTTTGGTACATACGCTCTCAAAAACAACCCTATGATGAAGAATGTCTGAGAAATAAGATAAGGCCAACATCAGTAGTTTCCAGTTTGGGTTCCCAGATGCTGTTGAACTTCCAGAGGACCAGACAGTATGGTTAAATATGAGAGAATCTGGAAGTTGTAGTTCAACAAGTTAAGGGTCCAACATGTTGGAATTCTCTATCTAGCAGATGATATGGAATAGGGGCAGTTTTCAACTGAACATTAAAAGGAACTTCTTGATGGCAATAGTTCCTTGGTAATGTAATCAAATACAGTCATCTCTCCACATTCGCTAGGGTTACGGGCATAGGACCCCTGTGAAAGTGGAAAAACCATGAATAACTCTAGGTCCTCCCAAACCATATTTAACACACAAAAAAGTATGATCACCATATTCAATCCACCATGGATTCCTTTGAGGCATCAGGGCTCCTTCACAAGGCAAAAGTGGATGGCTGGTAGGACTTACTGCCACCTCCACTGCTGCCCCACACCATTTTTAAGAGGGACTTGCTAGCCTTGTTTGTAGTTCTCAGTCTCAGAGAGGCTTGCAATCCCTATTTAAAACAGCATAGGGAGGCAGCAGAGGTGACAGCAAATAATCCATGAATAATCAAATCTGCAAAAGTGAAACCCGCAAATGTGGAGGACTGACTGTATCTAAAGAAGTGGTGAGTCTCTTTCTTTGGACATGTTCATAAAGAGGCTGGACAGCTACCTGATGGGGATGCTCTAGCTAGAGTTCCTTCATTGGTTGGAGGGCTGGACTCAATGGATTATGATGCCCCTTCCAACTTGGTAATTCTGTGATTCTATGAGATGGCCTTCACAATGGTGGATGATGCTCTAGCAAGAAGAAGCACACAGGACAAAATGCAGGCATACTCAAAGATTCCCCTTCTTACATATCGGGGGTATGCAATTTGTAGCCCTCACCCCATATGCTTTTGTACTGCCACTCCCTCCATACCTTACCCCTGACAATGCAGGCTAGTTCTGAAGTTGTCTCCAACAACATCTGCAAGGCACAAATTGCACACCCTAATTTATGTGATCAGCCTGATGAGAGAGGGAAATAAGTGATCTGCAGGCAGAAGTTACTAATGTACCTGCACTTGCCAAGTAAATGCTGCATTTAAAGCACAGGGATTTGTACACTTGCACATGCAAATAAGAAGAAACAATAAAAAATGAGAAAATAATGTGAAAGAGAAAGGTAGCATACAACCAAGGCTATGGAAGACTAGGTCAATAAGTTTAGACTAGAAATGATACATCTCAAATTCTTTCACTCACAGTGAATGTCAGGAAAAATGAAACATGTGTACAGTTCCACAACTTCAGGACATTCAGGGAATTTTTCCGCAATGATGGGAAACTATGTAGATTCTCTATTAAAGTTGTGCAACTTGTGCAGAAAACTTCATAGTTTTCTGGAAGCTGTAGGTTTGGCACAGAAGCTGCAAAGTACACAGCTTTTCCCACAGTAATGAAACTGCAACATTCAAATCAGCAAAGGGTCTAGAGCTTCTTTTCCTGCTCTGTAACATTTGATTTCCACAATATTCAAACCAGCAAAGGTAGTGCATGAAAAAAATACTGCAGGCTTATGCTTTTACAACACACTGGCACAGTTTCTTAAACTCCTGCACAGTTTTCAAAGGGTATGCAGTTTATGCTGTGCTGGGAACAAACAAAAAAGGTTCCCACAAGTTGCATCAATTTTCAACTTGCCATTTTAGTTTCCACTTAAGTTTTTCAAGGGGCCTGGTACTCTATATTTTACCTCAGTTGATAAACTGGTGATTTCTGCTCCATCCCTAGTTTCAGTTATTAGCATCATACCACATAACTGAAATGAAAGTGCTCTCCGAGTGACTCCTGCTGCTTTACTTCTCAGACCAGAGTACTGCATGGAGGGGGGAAAACATAGCTAAATGCCATTTAAGAAAAGTATATTCATCCATTCTCAGAAATATAAGAACTGCTATGGGATACACTTATTACACCATGGTGCAAACTCTTATACAAGTTTTCACATATAATGTTGGTGGCTACTTTGCTTTGCTTCCTTCCTTGGTCCTCTGGACCTAAACACCAGTTTCAGAGTACAGCAAAGATTCCATCATAAGTCAGTCAGGCTTTAGTCTGTGACACTGTAATTTTTAGTGACAAACCTCTTACTCTCTGCAGGTCTGGCACAGAGTTCTCTCATCAAAATACTGCATCCAAATGTACTGCAATTCAGAGAGGAGAAGGTTGGAGAGCTGACGACAGAATGCTATGTTTTAGGTCAACCTGACAGCTCAATTCTGTGAAGCTGGCAACAATATTAAACTCTAACCCTCAATATAGAAGCTGATGTGTTATCAGTGTGATATTCTGAAGTTGTGATGAACTCTGTTTTTAATCTTGCCACTGCAGAGCCTGGAGGTGCACAGAGGTGAAAAATGACCACTGAGAACAGCATCAGAGCCAAGACTCATCTGAATAGTATCTGGTCTTGAGATGTTGCTTGCATGCCAAAATATCCTGTCCTTCAGATACTGTACAATGGAGGGTAATGGCCATCAATGCAGAAAAAAAAGGCAGAGCGGTTACTGACACTGTAATCTGGTGTCTATACATGTACCTTCAAATCACTTCTGTGAAGTAAGAGAGAGGATTCGATTCTAGATTACTGGTTTTCAGGGCTAAAAAAAAAATGAAAGGAATTAGGGAAGTGGAAGCAAAGACTGAAAGCACAGTTGTGGCTGGAGAACACTTGCAGCCAATAACAAATCATAGAATCATAGAAATGTAGAGTTGGAAGAGACCACACAGGCCACCCAGTCCAACCCCCTGCCATGCAGGAACACCCTCAAAGCAATCCCGACAGATGGCCATCAAGCCTCTGCTTGAAAACCTCAAAGGAAGGAGACTCCACTACACTCCGAGGCAGCATATTCTACTGCCGGACAGCCCTGACTGTCAGGAAGTTCTTCCTGAGGTTCAGGTGGGATCTCCTTTCCTGCAGCTTGAATCCATTTGTCCTTGTCCTGGTCTCTGGAGCAGCAGAAAACAAGCCCACTCCTTCCTCTATGTGGCATCGCTTCAAATATTTAAACATGGCTATCATGTCCCCTCTTAACCTTCTCTTCTGCAGACTAAACATACCCAGCCCTCTAAGTCTATCCTCATAGGGCATGGCTTCCAGGCCTCTCACCATTTTGGTCGCCCTCCTCTGGACTTGCTCTAGCTTGTCAATATCCTTCTTGAATTGGGGTGCCCAGAACTGGACACAGTATTCAAGATGGGGTCTAACCAAGGCAGAGTAGAGTGGAGTAGACGCTATAGCCTGGACACGTGCTGGAACATCAGCCACACACTCAGGAGTTGTTATTGTCAACCTTCAAGTGATGTCCAACTCATAGTGACTGTAGGGCAGACTTATCATGGGGTTTTCTGAGACAGACTGTGGGGCTAAGAGAGTGTAACTTGCTTGAGGTCACCTAGTATATTTCCATGACTGAATGCAGATTTGAACCCTGGTCTCTCAGAGTCCTGGTCCAGCACTCAAACCACCATTCTGTAAGTCAGAAACAAGAGAGCACACAACAACCACAACCAACAGGTCCAGGAGGGTAATGGAAATAAATGCCATGTTCTTTCCCTACTCATTCCTGTCTCCTTCAACCTCTTCCTTCATTGCCCCTTGTATTTATTCATAGATTGTGAGCCTCTGAGGACAGGGACCTCTCTTCCTAGTTGACAAAGTGCCCTGAACAATGATGATGCAGTCATAATAATTTTTCCTGAGAAGTCTTGATTAATAAACTTTAATTATTCATTTAACCAGTCATGAAATAATAAGGTTTCTGGGCAATGTAAAAAAAAAAATCTTGAATCAGAGTTCCAACAAAACACAAATTAAGAAGCAGACAGTAAGGCAACAATACAATCAAAACAAACCACTTTAAAACAAGGGTCAGGAGAGCAAAATATTGTCGTAATAAAACATCTAAATGGTGAGCCAAAGGAATAAAATACATCACAGAGCTAAACCACGATACTATAACATACTGCAAAAGTTCAAAAGCTTAAAAACAACTCTCTTTTTTAGAAATTTGGCAATACAGAAAGATTTGGGTGGTGCCTAAAAGTCATTAAAGGAGTGGCATAGGGCATTCCACCAAGAAAGGAGTCTCTGCCGAAAAGATCCTTTCACTCAGGTAAACTCACACAAGGGCCCCAGTTGACTGTTGATGGATAAGCCTATCAGTGGTTACCAGTCACGAAGGCAATATATTACTCCCAATACTCCAGATGACACCAAATTGGGAGGGGTTGCTAATGCACCAGAGGACAGGATCAAATTTCAAAATGACCTGGACAGATTGGAGCGCTGGGCCAAAGCTAACAAAATGAATTTCAACAGAGAGAAAGGTAAGGTCCTGCACTTAGGCAGAAAAAACAGAATGCACAAATACAGGATGGGGGATGCATGGCTGGATAGCAGTATGTGTGAAAGGGATCTAGGAGTTTTGGTAGATCACAAGCTGAACATGAATCAGCAATGTGATGTGGCAACCAAGAAGGCCAACGCAATTGTTGGTTGCATCAATAGGAGCATGGTGTCTAGATTGAGGGAGGTAATGGTACCATTTTATTCTGCATTGGTTAGATCTCATTTGGAATACTGTGTCCAGTTCTGGGCACCTCAATTCAAGAAGGATATCAACAAGCTGGAACGTGTCCAGGGGAGGGCGACCAAAATGGTGAAGGGTCTGGAAGCCATGAAGTCCTATGAGGAATGACTTAGGGAGCTGGGGATGCTTAGTCTGCAGAACAGAAGGTTAAGAGGGGACATGATAGCCATGTTTAAATATTTGAAGGGACGTCATGTCAAGGAGGGAGTGGGCTTGTTTTCCGCCACTCCAGAGACTAGGACAAGGAGCAATGGATTCAAACTACAGGAAAAGAGATTCCACCTGAACCTGAAGAAGAACTTCCTGACAGTCAGAGCTATCCAGCAGTGGAATATGCTGCCTCGGAGTGTGGTGAAGTCTCCTTCTTTTGAGGTTTTTAAGCACAGTCTCAATGGCCATCTGTCAAGAGTGCTTTGATGTGGATTCCTGCATAGCAGGGGGTTGGACTCGATGGCCTCGGTGGTCTCTTCCAACTCTATGATTCTATGATTCTATCAAAGGTAGTACACCTCCTAATATCCATTGCTGGGGAAAATGTGTGAGAGGATGCTATTGTGCTCATGTCCTGCTGGTGGGCATGAGCCTAGTCACTATAGGAACAGAATGCGGAATTAGATAGGTCTGCAGTCTTGTCAAGCAAATATTTTCTCATGATGATCTTAAGGTTTATGCTGGTACAAGAGAAGAAATGATCATTCAGATACTGAAGTTACAAACAGTGAAGAGCTTTACAGACTCCAAAACAGGATGTTTCCAGACAGGAGATAAAACTAGTGGTGTCTTCTGTCTATAAGGTCCAGCCTCAATATCTCTCATGTATTTAAATAATGTCCAGTCCCAGTTAGTACTCTTGGAGTCATACTCAGCACCCTTTAAATTTCCATACTGTTTTCAAAACAACGTCATGTACAATGCATGGCATTAAATCCAAATGGGAGACTACCAAGGCAGGGATCACAGAAGCCAAGCTATTTCTATCCAGGGAGGGTCACAGCTAGCATATCAGACTAACCTGGTACAAAGCAATCTAAGCCATGAGTATCATTGTGCCTCCAGTGACAAAGATTTATCAGTGAGTGCCCCCTAAGTAACAGAACTGATCTCTTATCATGCAATGGGCAAATGGTGGGGGGATAGGAGACAATTTAAAGTTTAGTGGGGAGCACAGCCTCTGCCATTCACTTAGGCGGACACACTGCTCACTACAAGTGCCTCCATATTGTCTGGACTGGGTTTCAGTGTCTTGGCCATCATCCAATCTATTAACATCATCATGATTTAATATTTTCAGTGACTTGATTGGTATGTCATCAGTATACAAGCAATACTAGTATACTAGTATACTAGTGAACTCCCTGGATGATCCTACTCAGCAGTTTTACATTGATAATAACCAGCAAGAGGGAAAAGAATCATCACAGTGCTGAGCAGAAATTGGACAATACCCTTTTCCAGAAATAGCCATCCAGGTGGGACCACCAGAGGGCAGTGCTGCCCATACCCATTGCAGACAGCCATTCCAGAAGGATACCATAGTCCACAGTATTGTTAGCAGCCGTGAAGCCCAATAAAATCAACAGGGCTGCATTCTCCCACCTCTCTTCCATCAAAGTTTGTTCCAGAGGACAACAAGGGCACTGTGCCAAAATAGAGCAAACCTCACCACCACCACCAATTACTGTTACTACTAAAATGGATGTAAAATATAAGGTTGGGGCAGATATGGCTAAAGTTGCCTGATGACCACTGATTTCAACTTGCCCAAAAAAGGAACACTAACATCTCTCCAAAGAATATGTTTCAAGAACGGTCATGTTACCATTTCCATTGTGTCTCATATGCAGGATCTATTGCAGCATGCACAGAGAGAAAAGTGAAGGAAGGACGCTTTCCCAAATGTTAGCTTTGCTAGGGAACATGGGTGGCGTCAGTCTCTTCTTGGAACATGTTGCATTGTTTAAGCAGCTTATCATTAAAAGGGAGTGCTACTTATGCTCTAGTATCTAGAGTCTAGTTCTTTGCTGGTGGCATATGTTCTAACTGAAATGATAAAGCAAAATGAAGTGCATAAGGGCAAAGTAGGCAGCCTTGAGCTCCCTTCCTAATTTGTACTGTCTGAAAACTTCATGAGTTTTATCTGTTAAAATTCCAGACACTTAGTTTAAATATACATATACAGATTAAAAAAAAAACAACTTCCAAACAAATGTAGCTAGCAGGACAAGATCAAGGCCAAGTATCCACTAAACTAAAACAAATTAAATTCATGAATTGTGGCCATGAATATGACAAGAGGATGCATGACTTAGTGGCTGCCCTGCAGCGTGCAATGCATTTGCAAAGTAGCCCCAGGTTACTTGCCCCAAGTTCTGCAATAATGAGCTCTGAGCACAGCAAGTAAGGAAAGAACCGGGCTGTAAGGTCAGCCCTTGAATTGTTTCACTAAGTCTTGTGTGGTTCCCTGGAGGTAAACAGTCACTTCGGTCCCACAACAGGAGTATATACGAGGAACCAGTTGTCATATAATAGCTTTTCCCACTGCAATAAACACAGTTCTCCCTGCTTCATGACGTTGCCAGTGAAATCCAATGTAATGGAGAAAAGAGATACACAAAAACTACCAATACATCACTCGAGCTGCAGGCTCCCTGAAAACAATCTCTGACAGAGGAGAGGGTTTTCTAATTCCCCTCTGTCCCAGCTACCATTATATGTGATCATCAAGGGCAAGGAGGGAGTGGTGTGTTTTTCAAAACCAAACTTACACTTGAACTACCCAAATAAACTGCTGGGAAGAAATGAAAACAGTTTACACCAATTTCTCTTCATTATGATATACACATAATGTTATTATTATGAGAAGTATTGTATTCCCACATCTCTACAGGCAAAACATTCCAGGGAGCTTGACACAGAACGACCACCACAATATGAAAGGCAAAGTGGGGTAAAAGGGGTGGAGAGGATACACTCTCTCCTGCCTTGATGCTGGCTTGGGGATGGCAATGTATCACATATATAGACACATACAGAGGCACACATGTTTGTCCATAAACATAAACTACTTTTTATGAACACTTGTCTTTATCAAATCAACTTCAATTTTGTAGTATCCTGAGAGCTAGGTTGTAACAGAAAACAATTCTGTTGGTTGCTTTTTTCGGCTATATTGCACACATACACATACATTTCAGTTCTCAAGAAGGGTGACAGGAGGGACTGCAGAATCTACAGACCATTGTATTAATCTCCCATGCAAGCAGAGTGATGCCTAAAATTCCAGCAAAAAAAAAAAAAAAAAGGAGGAGGAGAAACCTTTATCACATCTGAAGAGAGAACTGCCGGATGTCCAAACTGGGTTCAGAAAAAGAAGAGACGCAAGGGATCATGTTGCAAACATTTGATGGAGAATGGAGCACACCAAACAATTTCAGAAGAAAATCAGTGTGGGCTTTGTAGATTATAGCAAAGCCTTTGATTATGTATACCGTGAAAAACTATAGATCACTCTTAGAGAACAGGCATACTACAACATTTAATTATCCTGACATGTAACCTGTACTCAGGACAAGAAGCCACCACTAGGACAGAATATGGAGAAACCAAATGGTTTCCAATTGGGAAACGGGATCAAACAAGGCTGCATTTTATCACCCTGTTTAACTTGTAAACTGAGTGGATCATACATAAAGCTAAATAAGACTCTGAGGAAGGAGGCATGAAAATTGGAGGAAAGAATATCAACAACTGAAGTATGCAGGTGACACTATACTACTAGCAGAAAGTAGTAAAGACTTGGAACGACAATTGAAAAATGGGCAGAGGCAGGTTTACAGCTGAATTTTAAGAGGATAAAAATAATGACCACACATTATTTATACCCACAGATAATTTACATAAGTTTAAAGCAGATGATGAAGACACTGAAACAGTCTAAGACTTCCTATACTTTGGCTTGGTCATCAGTCCCATACCTCGGCAGCAATGAAAGAATTAGACAAGATCCTCAAGTGTAAAGATAGGTCACTGAATACCAAAGTCAGGACTGTACATGTCACTGTAGTTCCTATTTCTATGCATGGTTGTGAAAACTGCACAATGAAGAAAAAAGATAAGAAGAGAATCATCTCAGCTGAAATGTGGTGCTGAAGGAGAGTTCTGTGGATACCATGGACTACCAAAAAGATGAATAAATGGGTCCTGGAGCAAATCAAGCTTCGACTCTCCCTGGAAGCCAAGACGATTAACTTGAGATTGTTATACTCAGACATATCATGAGAAGACATGACTCATTAGAAGAGACTATAAATGCTTAGCAAGGTAGATGGCAGCAAGAGAGAGAAAAACAGTATTACAGGTTGATGGTCTCAATCAAAGAAGTCATAGCCCTGAGTATTTAAGATGAGAGCAAGGAGGTTGATGAGTATATATGATAGGAAATAATAGGATCACTGCATGGAAATGACAGGATCGCTGTGTGGAGAAGGTGATCAATTAATAACGGGGGGGGGTGAGAAGGCAGAACTACTCAATACTTTCTTTGCCTCAGTTTTCTCCCAGAAGGATAGAACTACCCAACCTGGGGTGTGGGGAGCAGGTGAGGAAGTGAGGGAAATGCAGCACAGAATAAGCAGAGAAGTAGTACAGGAATATCTGGCTAAACTAGACGAATTCAAGTCCCCAGGGCCAGATGAATTACATCCAAGGATATTAAAAGAACTGGCAGAAGTCATTTCTGAACCACTTGCAATAATCTTTCAGAACTCTTGGAGAACAGGAGAAGTCCCAGCAGACTGGAGGAGGGCAAATGTTGTCCCCATCTTCAAGAAGGGGAAAAAGGAGGACCCTAATAATTATCGACAGGTCAAACTGACATCAATTCCAGGAAAGAACCCTAGAGCAGATCATTAAACAGTCAGTTTGTAATTACTTAGAAAGCAATGCCGTAATCACTAGAAGCCAGCATGAATTTCTCAGAAATAAGTCATGCCAGACTAATCTTATCTATTTTTATGATAGGGTTACAAGCTTGATAGATCAAGGGAATGCTGTAGATGTAGCATATCTTGACCTCAGTAACGCCTTTGACAAAGTTCCCCATGACATTCTTCCAAAGAAGCTAGTAACATGCGGGCTGGACAGGGTTACTGTTAGGTGGATTTGTAACTGCTTAACCGACCAAACCCAAAGAATAATCACCAATGGCTGCTTTTCATCCTGGAGAGAAGTGACTAGTGGGGTGCCACAGGGTTCTGTCCTGGGCCCAGGGCTATGCAACATCTTCATCAATGACTTGGAGGAAGGAGTAGAGGGCATGCTGATCAAATCTGGAGATGATACCAAATTGGGAGGGGTTGCTAATACACCAGAGGACAGGATCAAATTTCAAAAAGACCTTGACAGATTGGAGAGCTGGGCCAAAGCTAACAAAATGAATTTCAACAGAGAGAAATGTAAAATCCTACACTTAGGCAGAAAAAATGGAATGCACAAATATAGGATGGGGGACACGTGGCTGGATAGCAGCACATGTGAAAGGGATGTAGGAGTCTTGGTAGATCACAAGCTGAAAATGAGTCAGCAGTGTGATGTGGCAGCCAAGAAAGCCAACGTGATTCTTGGTTGCATCAATAGGAGTACGATGTCTAGATCGAAGGAGGTATTGGTACCACTCTATTCTGCATTGGTTAGACCTCATTTGGAATACCGTGTCCAGTTCTAGGCACCTCAGTTCAAGAAGGATGTCAACAAGCTGGAATTTGTCCAGAGGAGGGTAACCAAAATGGTGAAGGGTCTGGAAGCCATGCTCTATGAAGAGGAGCTTAGGGAGCTGGCAATGTTTAGTCTGCAGAAGAGAAGGTTAAGAGGGGACATGATAGCCATGTTTAAATATTTGAAGAGATGTCATGTTGAGGAGGGAGAGAGCTTGTTTTCCGCTGCTCCAGAGACTAGGACAAGGAGCAATGGATTCAAGCTGCAGGAAAGAAGATTCCACTTGAACCACAGGAAGAACTTCCTGACGGTCAGAGCTGTCCGGCAGTGGAATATGCTGCCTCAATGGAGTATAGTGGAGTCTCCTTCCTTCTTTGGAGGTTTTTAAGCGGAGGCTGGATAGCCATCTGTTAAGAATGCTTTGATGGGTGTTCCTACATGGCAGGGAGTTGGACTGGATGGCCCCTGGGGTCTCTTCCAACTCTATGACTCTATGATGATGGAGTTACTTGGACGTCTCTCAGGCACAAGATTGCCACTAAGTTGAAGTCAACTTGATGGCAGTTAACAACGACAAAACACACACACACACACACACGGTATACAGGTGTAATGTTCTATGACCCTGGAGACCAAGATTCAATTCCTTGGTCATGGAACACTTGGTCATGGAAATCCACTGGGTGACCAAGAGATCCACTTTCAGCCCCAGAAAACCCAGTGATAGGGTCAACTTAAGGTCTCCAAAAGTCGTAAACTACTAGAAGTCCAACAACAACAACAACAACAACAACAACATATATATAGATAGGGCATTTTGCTTTCCCAAGTGTATATTATAGTTTCTTAAAGTTTTCTCATAGAAATGCATGGATGGATAGAAATTTATACACACCTAAGAACATAAAAAACACAGTTAGATGCTCTAATGCAACTTTAGGATTGTAATGCATACATGTGTATGATCACACATATAGTACTATATATAGCATATAGCTATTCCAGGCCTGTACTGGAGCTTCTAAAAGTTTTTCTTTAGGAAGGCTGCATTCTTTCCATCACTGCACAGGGACTTTCACAAAAGCCTGAACAGCTTATTGTAGTCTTTTCTGTAATGAACTCCACAATATCTTTAGATACACATAACAAAAACCTGCTGAAATCTATGGCCAACAGCTTAAAATCTATATTAAACTCTCTAGTCTAGAACAAGGAACCTCTTAAAAACCTTATATTTAATTTCATTCACATTACATTTTGCCTTTCTCATATTATGGGACCCAAGGGGGCTCACAGTGTAAATAATGCCTCCACACTGCTATTTTGTTAACTGGACACAAGTACATCCCACTCGTAAGGCTTGGGGTGGATAAACTGTCTTAACTATTCTATGTGATTCTCTGTCCTAACTCTGCTCAACAAAAGGCTGTTTGAACTAAAATATCTTACATTGATTCTTTAAGATGTACTGTCAAGTCTCCAGGTGGAAGACAACTGACTGAAGTTGTATATGTTATGCTCTATAACCTGAAATTCAGGGTGAGCACAATCACTTGATTGCGCTCACCCTGAATTTCATAGACATAAAGACACAGACATAAAGACTGGGTGGAACAGGACAGTGAGGAACATCTGGGAAAATATACAGCTGATTGGCTGGAAGACTCAACAGGAATGCTCCAAACTGTTATATTTTGTCCTATTTCTCACTTCCTACCTTAGTTTCCAACAGTTAGGTGTGAATGTCATTGCTTCCGTAGCCAAAAGAGCACCATCAACAGACAAGAGAGAAGCTTGTGTGAACTTAAAAGGTTCACACGCTATTAAATATTAAGCAAACCAAAAAAGTGCAGGAGAAAACATCTCAACGTACATTCAGTGAAACAAAATCTTGAGCATCTGGTTGGAGAAAAGAGGGATAGGCAAAGAGAACTGGGTGCTGTGGGCAGACCAGGTAATTTACTGGAACAGTATATAATAGATACTTGGATACTGTAAAATTTTGATGCATAAGAAATACACAGTGTATATACAAGAAAGCATTCTTGGACTGCGAAAATAATACTGAGATGGACTAGAGTGGGGTGGTCAGGGGGGAGAGAACATTTGCACATTCTCATGGAGCGAATATGATGCCAACAGTCTAAAGAGCATACTGGCTGGCGCCATTTCTTCTGAATTTCCAGAAGGTAGCTAAGACTGTGTTATTTTACTTGGCCTTTAAACTTTAGGATCCAGCTGTTCCAGCTGTTCTAATTCTGTAGCTTTAAATTAATTTTAAGGGGTGGTTTTACTTTCTTTCAAGGAAATTTATTTCACGCATTTAATTTTTTAATATTTTTACTCATTGTTTGTCATCACAGAGGCCCTGGTGGATTGACAGGCAATACACAAATGCTCTAAATGAACAAATGATTCTATACTTGAAATTATTTTGTTACACAAGCAATAACATGGTCCCTTTACTGTTGTTAGGACAAGACATTCAGAGTTTTATGGGTTGGAAATATTTGTGCAGCTACAGCCAACATCTGCAGGCCAGAATTCATGGAAGAAAATTGTCCGATTGCTAGATCGTTCACCTGTTGAACCTCGGAAAAGACAAATATAGCAGTGGGTGGGAGGAAATCTGAAACCTGCGTGACTTGCATTGTAATCATTTGTTCACAGTAAATGTACACATGGACAGATGATACTTGGCTTGGAAGCTGAATTGTGCATTATCTCCTTTTTTTCAAAGCCTCAGAGCTATCGCAGCAAAAATACAGCATTCTTTTTCTGAGGCTTGAAAAGGCTGGCGGGGGGGCAGTGAAGAGATCATTAAATTATAATTTCTCTACACAATTGGGATGAGGATTTCCTACCAACAGGATTAATGCGAGCACAAAAATCCAGACTAAAGCCGCTCAGCGTAGAGGAGAGCAGTTTAGTGTCTAGTAAATTTGATTGCTGTGAAAACCCTGACACATCATAATAGCAAAATCCTATTTACTGCAGCAAGCGGGATGGATAATACTGGCTAATACCAGGTATAGTGTGTGCCATCAACTCACAGCTTTACAGTCTGTGTGCTCATCTTACTTGAAGGTTAATACTCCTTGACAGCCTATGCAGTAAACCTATGCCTCAAATGAAGCATCAATCCTATCCCTACTGAAAATCCCACCTGGAAGTATAAGCTGTGAAATGGAGTGGGGGAAACAAATGGATACCATTCCCCTACTGCACATCTGCAATCTCATGGAATTTTAAAGCAGATGTGTTTTGTGAAGACTGGTTCCATCAGCCTGTGCAAAATTTACCTGTCAAAGGGAGACAACCATCAGTGCGCATTTTTTAACAAGACAGCAGCTAAACAATGTTGTGCTTGTAAAAATCTTGTACAGGCTTTCCCCACTTATCTGACCAGTTAGGGATCAGAGCACTGTCTGAAAACGGGATTGGCTGAAAAGCAGAACACATGTACAGTACTGTAGGGAGCATGGACCCAACACGTGCGTGCTTGGTGCCTTTTTTCCACTCTCAATTCGCTTTGCAAGCAGTGTGCACGTGCAAGCAGTCCCAAGCAATCCTCCGCAGGGAAGAACAACTGAGGAAAGAGTGGAACTCTCGTCGAATGACTGGAACTTGTCCTTCAGCATCGAGAGAGCAAGTTATCAGATACTGGGGCATCAAAAGGTGGGGCTTCCTATACTGCTAAGACTGACTTATAAATGTAATGGAATGTGACTTCCCCTAAAGAACAGAAGAAACATTAGAGTTCTTGACTTGGATTGGGAAGATTATTTTCACCTGTACAGTTTGCTGGGCAATCCTGGGTTAACTTTACATACAAGCTAACAAATGGGTTAGCTCTCAAATCCACTGCCCTGATCTCCTTAGATGCTGATGAGATACACATTTAATTGAGTCAGTCCACATAGAACACATGAAGAATTTTTTCTACATGGGACAGGAAAGGCCCCCAACTTTTGTTAAGGCAACCTATTGGCTACGATAGACCCCTCCAACTTGCCACTGCACCCCCACCCGATGCACAGAAAAGCTGTACAGAACCATAATTATTGTGTCACTCTGTTTTACAGCCCCTTGGTGGTGGGCCACTGGCAGATGTCATTTCAATATCCTCTCTTATCTTAGAAATGGCATCGTGCAACCCAGGAGATACATGCAACTTTTGCAGCCACTTAAGCTCCCCACCAGTCTCCTAAAGCCCTGCAATACTCCTCCCAAAAATTCAAGAAAGATTTTTGGTGTGATTTGCAGAAGACATCCCCATGTGTAAAACCTCACCCACTCACCCTTACAATTTCCCAGCATCAACAAAAGCCTTTGTTTTTGTCAGAGGTCCCCTGAAAATGGAGAGAGGAAGTGATGTAATATCACTTCCAGTTACCATTTTGAGAAGAGTCTGGAGAAAACGGAAGTGTTTTGGTGCAATGGAGGGTGACAGCGGGGAGGAGGGCCCCCCTGGCCCCTGTACACTTGTCCACCCTGTTTTAGTCTTACTGCATACCTAAAAACTACAGACAGTCTGATTTGCCTCTCATTTTGGATTGACTCAGGAGGAGAGATTTTGTGCAACTTCTCCAGCCAGGATAAGGCTTAACAATGGCAAGCACTGGACGAAGCGATACTTTACCTCTCATTCCAAAAAATGTTTTCCAGAGGAGAGGTGGACTTGACATTGTGGCTGGGGGCTTATCATCTCCCCCACACTCAACATCTGGAAGCATTAAAATCACTGGCTGTCGCCAAATAACTACTAATATGTGGTTAGTGAAAGAAAGAGTTTACAGTCTTCAAAGTTCTATTGATGTACTTCTAAAGTTACAAGCTTTCAGAGGTTTGTGGAGAGGATAAGAAGCCCCTCACGCAAACTATAGGACCCTCCTCTCAGAATTTTTGTTAAAATGGGAGAAATGGAAACTTTCCTTATACGTCCCCTTCCCAAAGAATTCTTTAAAAGGTTGACAGACCACTAAAACAGGCTACCTCCAAACTTACCCATTTGCAAACAGGATGGAGAATTCAAGGGAATTGTTTCAGTCTATTCTGTCAATCAACAAATCTCACAATTAAGGAAGTGAAGAGATACTGTCATTCTTAACAGGTTTGGTAGCAAAGAGTCAAGAACTGATATAGAAGAAAGCCAAAGTGAACAGAACTACTCTTAGAAAAATTAACTGAAGGAAAGTTTTGGTCTTCAAGAAGAATGAAACCAAAGGCCAGTTCTGGTCACTGTGCCAGAATCTGATCATCTCCAATTCAGGCTTCCTTACATAGCCTCTGCTTGGCAGGCATTTTTGCCAACATTTCTTTATTGAAACCAACTTGCACCACGCCTTTCCATCTAAAGACTACCCCAAGATTAAATAAATAAATAAAACCCATAAAAATAATCATACACACAGCAACAAAAATGAAATGAAAACACGGTAAATAAAGACAAAATTGCAGGCAGTTAACCACCAGCTGAAATAGATGTGTCTTCAAGAAATGATGAAAAGCCACCAAGCAAGATGTCAGACTGAATACCTCTGGTAGTCATAGAGGAAACCTTCTCGTACATGAGACACTGTCTCACACACAGACACAGGTCTGAAATACAAGAGGACCTTCACAGGCCATATGGTGCCTTTTACACAAAAGGACATGGTTCTTTAAATATATTAGTCCCTAGTGATTTGATGGTTTACAAGGTAGTACAATCTACTCTTTGAAACTGGAAACTAAGGATTAGTCATTGAAACTGTATCGACAAAGTAGTAATATAGCCACAGGAATGGGCTACAGCTGAACAGAAAAATAGGTGAGACCTATGAGCTAAAAAAAGACAACATGGTGGACATAGATGAGGTGGAAAGTGGGGAAGGCCAACTGCACAGAAATTTTGAAGCTGGTGTGTGCATATGTACACACACACACATACAAACGGCTACAACATAGTCACATCACAGTGCAACCATTTGGTGATGGTTTTCTTCATAATAAATTATGCCTTTATCTGTTTCCAAGCATGGAAAAAAAATTCAACAGTGTTCATAGTTGCTGTCATTCTCATTCTCAATCAGAAGTTCAAAATACTGAATCTTGTGCTCTGACATAATTGCAGTCTTATGTTTACTGTCGTCATCTGTGGAACTCACATTTATTTGGGATGTAGGATACATCCATTTTACTCTGTGAAATCATAATTACACACACATAAATTGCTCACTATGTTGCGTATTTTCCATGCAAAATGAGAGCTGATTTGGGGATGCTTATGGTCACGATGGGCTCTTGCACTGTGGTATTTGGGTCTTATCATCTTCCCTATTTTGGTTTACAATCTAACAATCAGAGGGCTATTACATGGCATTGGTAAGCCCCCTCCTTGCCTCCCCTTTTTACTACAACAAGTTTGCATGTTCTGGTTGCCAGAGATCCAAACACTACTCATACAGGCAATTCAGTGACTGGCAAATTGGAAGCTGGATTTAAATCCAGATCTCCCACATCTACAACCATGAGATGATCTGCTGAATGACACTGGCTCTAATTACACATGTTCTGGCATGTGAGTTTGAAATGCAGATGACGTGTTTGTTTCAACTGCCTCTGCACAATTCTGAAACATGCCAGGCTACAGGGTGGGTGGGAATACTTGCTAATGACAGATTGCTGGTTCTCTTTAATTTTTAGCATCTGCACTTTGGAAATGAAGTAATGACGCAGCGTAATGATGGAGTATCTGTGCGCATTTTGCTGAGAGCTCCTGCTGGAAGAAAAGCGAGCGCTTCCATTCTAAGCGTCTTCATTATTTCAATCTATTTTCTCATTGATTTGCCATTTCCCATACAAGAATGGCAATTAGCCCACTATGGGCTCCAACTGCATTAGATCCAGCTTTTTATACCGTCAGCTAGAGGTTCTCATTCAACATTAAAGGAAGAAAAGCAAACCCATACCATTCCATCTTCTGCTATTGTGGCTAGTACTGAAAGCTCAAAGGGCTGCTCTGGTATCAATGTGAATCAGGAGAATTGGCTCATATTTTCTCCAGGTCTGAAGAGGAAAATGTCCCTTTAGCACTGATGAATGAATCTCTTGAAATCTAATGTGAGAAACTCTTAAATAACAAGTTTACAGCCTGAGCAGATATACTGTGTGGGGAGGCTATTCTTTAACTCCTTTGTTAAACTATTCCATCTTGCTTAGCTGCTGTGCAGTGTGCAGTAACTCACAACCTATACGCCACAGCTGACCTACAATACTGGTAGCTATTTGGGGAATCACCTTCTTCCTTTTGTTTTCTCAAATATCAAGGGCTTTGCTCCCCCTACTTTCTTTTGTACTTTTGCACATAAAAAATATTTATGGATGACTCTGGCCGCCAAGAACAGGATTGTTTATGTTTTCGTATCACACCTGTCACCGAGGCACAGTCACTTTGTCCAGTATTAATCCTCACCAAAATGTTGGTGCATCTTCACTCAGGCCTCTGAAATATTTTTCAAAGTGACAGCCGTCATCTGGCCGTGAATATGTATAATAACTCTGCTCTAGAAGGAGCGCACTGTGCTGACACTAATCTGTGCTGTTGTCATCTCCCTTTATTATCAATGACTGCGGAAGTGTCTCTGCTGCAGGGAGAAACATGAATATGAAACTGCTAATTGAAAAAAAAAAGTAATGAAAAGGCCCAATTAATTATAGAGAGGTGCTTTGACACTTGGTGGTATAATATATACAAATGCCACCTAAGACAAATCAGTTTGGGATTAAGTCAGCATTTTATTTTTATTTTTGCCAATATGTCCGGTGCTTGTTTTTTGTGCTTTGAGACATACCTGAGCCCAAGCCTCACTTGAACACCCAGCCTCTCCTCATGATCCTAGAGATATACTCTGGTCACAGCATACTGATTTATTATTACCAGGTCACATATTCTGCCTTCACTTTCTTTGAGCATTGGATAAGTTCTAGATCTGTCAATGACCAATAGAGAATTTTATTTATTTTATTGCAGATGGAATAAGGTTCAGGGGCAGTAAAGACCAAATTGCAAAACTCCCAGCGCAGCTCCAATTAGTGCAACAAGGAGGGGTCACAGCTCAGCAGCAGAGTGCATGCTTGCCATGAGGAAAGTCTCAGACAGAGTCCCCATCGGCAGATCTAAAAAGGACTTTGGCCAAAGACCACAGAGAGCCAATCGCAGTAAGCAATCTTTAGCAAGATGAACCAATAATTTGAATCTTTATAAGGAACCCTTCATACTTTCCAGTTGATTAAACCTCGGTTTTATGTTCCAGACAGCAGTGACCTTTGCTCCTTTTGTTCCCATCTCCCTTACTACAACTTACCACCTATTGTACTGTAAAATGATTTAATATGATCACTGCCAACCTATGGTAAAATCCTGGAGAAGTGTCACAGGGATACTAAGATTCTACCTTCTCATAGCCACACATTTCTCTTTCTCAGCACTCCCCAGTGGCTGCTGCTTTTCCCTTTTCCTTCTCTGAGAATTCTTAATATCAAGCCTATGGAAGCATTCTGTGAAACTCAAGAACTGCCAGGCTGTCTTGTAAATTTTACTTGGTCTTAATGAAATGCATTATACTGGTGTTTCTGACTGCCATTTATGGCAGGTAAACAACAGGGAAAAGTAGCTGCCCCACAGTAACAGCTAGCTTGAGTTCTTTGAAGCAAAAAGGCCAAAGTGTAACCAAATGCTAAGAAATCAAAATCTACTAGTCTCACCAGACACACTCCTTAAGATGTTTTGAGTATTCTCGGGACTGAACTAACTATGTGTCAAATCTGAACAGCCAGGCCATGGTTGGATCACAACTGCGAGACTTCTGGTGAATATTAAGAAAACAAAAGACTACTGAAGGATTTTCAGGAGACAAAATTCATCTTTTAAATAAGTCGCATAGTCCTCATAGGGTTGTCATAAGTTGACCGGCTACTTGAAGGCACATATACACACACATATGGCCCTATTGCACTTTTCACATTAAAAAATCCCCCCCCCAATTTTTTTTTTGGCCATTTCTGTTTGCGTTTTTCTGAGGGAAATCTATGGAGCCCCAGGAAGGTCCCAGAAGCAGATAACCAATCTTCTGAAGTTGATCACCCTGATCTAGGGTGTCAAACAATGTGTCAAAGGAGGATAGGAAAACCTCCATAGTTCACTACCTTTGCAATTTACAAAAAGTTCTTCTCTCTCTTCCCCCTACTCTACTCATCTATTTATCATTATTTAATTCGCTAATGCTGGTATATGTGATTAAGTCAGCATCATTTTATAGCAACCCTATAACTGAGAGACTTCCAAAAGACTCTTAACATTAACAACCTAGCCCAGGTCTTGCAAGCTCAAAGCCAGAGATGCTTGACTAAATCAAACTATCTTTTATGAGTTCTTCCTCTTTTCCTTTTGCTTCCCACTTTACCAAGTAATATTGTCTTTTATAGTAAGTCCTGTCATGATATAGCCAAAGTATAAAAGCCTCCGTTTAGTCATTTTGGCTTCTAGGGAATGTTCAAGGCTTGGTTTCCCTTGAATCCATTTATCTGCCTCTTTAGTGGTCCAGGATATCCACAGAACCTTCCTCCAGACACATTTCAGATTATGTTCCTGTCAGCTTTCTTCACTGCCTTCACTGTCCACTATTCACATTCCTACATAGAAAATGGAAATACTGTACCATGGATGATTTTGGTATTTAATGATACATCTTTCTACTTGAGGATCTCATCTAGCTCCTTTATTAGCAGACCAAATTTTAGTCTTCTTCTCATTTCTTGACTACTGTCTCCACTTTGATTTATTACTGAACCTAGGTACAGAAAATCTTTAACTATTTTGATATCTTCACAATGAATGCTTATGTAATTCTTCAGTGGTCATTATTTTTGTTTTCTGAATATTCAGCTGCAACCCTGATTAATATTCTCCTCTTACAAATCAAAACTCCTCAAGTTGGCTTATAATATATTGCAATTCTACAAACTCACTCACTCTTTATCACACACACACACACACACACACGGAGCCCCCATGTCCACCGAAATAAGTAGACTTTTAAGCCCCCACCAGAGGGATAAGACCACAGTGTATTTTCCACCAGTTTTACAATCCCAGGACAAGTGGCTGTCAGAGCAGAGCTCTTTCTGGCAGAGGTGGGTGGAAACAAACTGTCTGCAGCTGCTCGTTCTCTAGTCAATGAATGGGGCCAGGCTGGTCTCGCTCTTCTTGGAAGACAAGCCTGCAACCGCCCAGTGGCCATTGGCTCCCCATCCAGGAGCAGAGGCCAGAAAACACTTCCCATCAGCTTTGCATGCTGAAAAGAAACCTTAGCCAAAAATAAGTGCATAACAGGAATTAACAGCAAACCCCTTCATTAAAAGAGAATAAACTCTCTCACCCTCTCTTCCAGTCGAGCCAGCTGCTCTTTGTAGTAAGCATCGTGCTTCTTCAGCTCTCTGTCTTTCTCTTCCAGCTGCTTGGCCTAAAAAAAACATCACAGACACACACACAGAGAGAAAACTGGATCAAGAAACTTGAGAGCAATGCAAAAGTCTGGTACAAACTGTGCCCATTAACTCTTACGTGGAAATTAGACCCTGTAGCCAGTATGCTTTTGCCAAGACAGTGTATTAATAAGATCATGATTGGTACATTGAGAAAGTTAAGTGCCTCCCCATTGTATTCTCCTGTTTGTTCAACAGCTGTGCCCCTGTGCATCCAAAATGGATCTGGGAAGTGCCACAAGACAGAGCCAAGCAAATATCACTGGAATGAATTCCTCCGTGAGAGACTGATACTAAAAAAAAAAAAAGATGGATGTTCAGACCACCAATGAGGTCAACAGGATATAAGAAAATGTCTGGCATATGTATTCAGAAAAACAACAGACGTTTGGATGAATATGGAGTCAAATATATATACCCCATACCAAATTGTTGAAATGCTAATGTCTCCAACACATGTTTTAATCCCACAAACACTCAGGCATGAAGATTAATATGCACTAGCCTGTTATAGTGCTATTATTCCACTTTCAACATCCTATGGAATCCTGGGGTTTGCAGTTTAGGGACTGCTAGTGCAGAAATGGCCTAAATTACTTCCCAACTGTTCTAAGTGTTGTGGTCATATTCCTTCTTCAGTTTGTGGAGAGAGGTGCATGACTTAGGGAGGATAAGCACTATTTTATTTTATATTTTATTTATCTCCTGTCTTTCCCTTTATACAGGATCCAAGTTGGCTACATACAAAAAACAGGGTAGAGTTTAAAAAGTTATTGATACAAAAGTTAAAAAACAATTAAATGACAATTCAGTTAAAAACACAAAGTCATAGCATTATAATACACAATTAAATATAGTTAAAAAAAAGATGAAAATACATTTAAAAAGCTAAGAGTAGATAAAAATACCACCTCATTAAAAACTCTTTTTGCCACATAAATTATAAGCCAAAGGTCTGCTAGAATAAAAAAGTCTTTGCCTACTGGTAAAAGGAAAGGAGAGAGGAGGCCAAGCAAATCACTTGCAGGAGGGAAATCCATAATCTGGGAACAGCCACTAAGAAGGCCCTCTCCCGTTTCCTTACCAAATGTGCCTCTGATGGGGCTCGGACCAAGAGAAAGGCTTCCCTCCAAAGATCTCAAAACTTAGGCAGGTTCCTACAGGGAGATACAGTCTTTCAGACAGTGTGGACCCAAGTTGTGTAGGGCTTTAAAGTCATAACTAGCACTTTGAATATGCACTGTAGCAGCATCTCTGCTGAGATACCTTTACTCAGGCTGAGAAAGTCAGCAATCTGTTAGACCTACTGGGAATACAGCTGCCCTACTACGTTCTGCAAGGCTGGTGCTGTTGTGAAGTTGAGATCAAGCCAGGAGTTCATCCTGTTCTCAAGCTGCCATGGTGATATAAAAGTAAGTACACTTGGCTCCTCCAAACTTCCTCATTTAAACCCAACACAGCACTCAACCAAGGATGCTGAGCAGCCTGAGTCAGGTGTTCTTATATTCACCAGAGAAATGCAATTATTTCTCAGCAGTCACTAGGGAAGGAGGTTACATTACCCAGAACTGCTTAGGATTGTACCTAGAAAGACAGCAAGAAATCTTTGCAAGTGCACAGAGACTGTGTGTTTCCCTGGATCTTCATCCTTCTAAATATACACATTAGCTCCCAGATAATTGCAAACAGTTACCAATTAGTTTTGGGAAGCTTCAGTATTGCAGCGCAAGTGTCAGAGAGACACTCTCACACATTTTCAGCTAAAGCATTAGTCTTTCATCTTTGAGTAACGTTTTTGTCTGCAAAGAGAGTCTCTCACTCGTGATCAAAGAGGAAATTTTATTCCCTCTCTGTCCAGAACAGGCTACAAGGGAGAAATGAAGCTTGCCAAGAATCATCCTTGAGAGTGGAATGGCTATCAAGGGATCAGAAGGAAGAGATGGAACATTTCACCTGTAAGTTACCATTAAAAGTTTCATCCCAAGCCAAAAAAAAGGGAAAAAATCAGGTGCTTTTTATCTGTCAAACTTGCTTGCTGATATTCCAAATAATGGTGCAGCTCTGATTAATGAAATACATTAATTCACAAGCAGAGTATTCTTTACATTGCTTCATTCTTATAACTGAACCATGTGTCTGTCAATTGTACTATGTACATTTTAAAAGCTGAACTTGTAAATAATAACTATATAGGAAGCCCCCATCTTTTGATGCCCCATTATCGGATGATTCACTCTTCTGACGCTTCCAAACTAAGGACAATTTCCATTAACTTGGTAGAGGTTTCACTCTTTCATCAGTTCTTCTTGCCTACAGAGGCTCGCTTGGAACTGCTCACAAGAGTGTGCCACTTGCAAAGCAACCTGAGAGAAGGGGGGAAAGGCACTAAGCCGGCTGAGAGACTTTGCAAGCAGTGCATGGTGGTCGGTCTCAAATGAGCCTCCATAAGAACTTCATGCTCCATAAAGTATACCACATGGTTCCGCTTTTCAACCAGTTCTGCTTTCTGACAGTGCTCCTGCCCCTAATCTGTCAGGTAAGTGGGGGAAAGCTGTAATACAGGGCTTTTCCTAAGGACAGAATCCACAACAGTTTGTAAAGCTGACCCAAGTAAAAGCCGACATCCTCTACAATTTTATCTTTTCCATTTCCCATGTATGGATGCTAGCATGTAAACTTGGGAAATGGTCAAATATCCTTGCTTACTCATATAGAAAACGTTCCTTTAACTCAACAGATCTGTGGCTTTGATCTGTCTTGGAGATCAATTGAACAAGTAACACGAGTAAGTTCAGATCATTTAATATAAATCAAGCAATTATCTGAGAACTATTATATTTAAATCTGGCCTCCCCCTGACTTTTGATGTATGTTGTTCTAATGTGATGTGAAATCTCCCACTTGCTTTGTGTCTCTTCTAATAAAGAGCTCCCCACCTATGGAAGAACATCAATGCTCTGCCTCATCTTGTTCTGGAGAAGCAAGGAATCAAATCTATAAATTGTACACTCCTATGTTTAGCTATAAACCACCTCCATCTTGTTTAGAGGTACTGTACTACAACTCAAGGCTTTTGGCTTTAACATACATGGAAAGTCTATAAAACCTTGCTTGCTTGTTTGTTGAGGTGCAATATCTGAGAATTCCTATACGGTCAGCCCTCCACATTTGCAGGTTTCAATTTTGTGGGTGTGATTATTCATGGATTATTTGCTCCCATCTCTGCTGCTTCTCTAGGCCATGTTTAATAGGGTCTAAAAGCCTCATGAGACTGAGAAATTGCGAACAAGCCTTGTAAGTCCCTCTTAAAAATGGTGTGGGGCAGCAGTGGAGGTGGCAGTAAGCCCCACCAGCCCCCCACTTCTGCCTTGTGAAGGAACCCTGATGCCTCAACGGAATCCATGGTGGGTTGAATATGGTGACCATACTTTTTTGTGTGTTAAATGTGGTTTAGGAGGGCTTAGAGTTATTCAGTTTTTCCAGTTTCACAGGGGTCCTGTGCCCCTACCCCTAGAGAATGTGGAGGGATGATCGTACTAATGGAAGGATATTAACAGAATAAAATGTTCTGGTTAATGATCCCTTGCTTTGCTCCCACCATCCCCATCACAACTTTTGTGCCCCATTATGAATAATTTACTCTCCTCTCTGAAACCGTAATTATTTGACTTACCTTAATTTCCATCTCCTGAACGCATGCAAATCCAGAAAACAGAACCATAAATTTATGAAAGTAACAGAATATAAACAAAACCATAAAATGCACAAGAAACATGCAAACTGTTACAGTTTAAATAAATTTTCAAGCAAAGTCAGTAACAAGGCAAAGACTGCAGCTTCTATACAAAAATCAATAGGCAATGTTCTTGAATTGCTAAATGTACAAAAGGTCAGACTAATTAATCTGGGTATGCAGGGCTGATGATGCAATTAGTAAATCAACAAGGGTGTAGCAAAATGAAAATTAGATAACAGGAAAGTATTTCAAATTTAGGGCATGTTTTGCCATTCATTCTGTCAGTTTGTCTTCAATAACTCTTTAAGAACAGCTGAAGAACCTCCATAATTTGACAGGCATATCCTTGTGAACCAACTGTCAAGATGTTTTTATTTATAATAATATTTCTAATCTACGTTATCCTGTTCAAAGTGGCTAGTAAAAACAGATCACAAACATACAATAATTCAGTAAAACAGTATTAACCAGCAGACAGAAAAACTCTGTTGGCAGGAGACACATCTGCAAGATGTCAAGGAAACATGAACAAGGAGGCAGAAAGTCTCATCTCTAGGAGCAAAGCGTGCCAGACATAAAAAAAGAAAAAATCCCTTTGTACAGCTGTCACCAACCATGAACACTAAATGGAGCGTTCAATGTTAAAGACAGTATACCAGCAAACACCAGATCAACCTCCAAGCAAGGGCTCTTTGCAGGCTTCCAAGTGGCATGTGGCTAGCTGCAGTTGAAAGAGACGTGGGGAGCAGATGGGTGTTTCTCCTCTCCTAAGTCAACAGAGATCTTAAGTGGTTTATGTACTTATATCACTTCTGTTCTTCAGCCTAGGATCAGAGCCTGCAACCTTCATATAGTGCTAACTGCTAGATTTAATATTCTGCACTGAGAAACAAAAGTGGTGACTATTCTTTGGGTTTAAGGTGTACCTGAGAAATATAATACATCTACACTACATACACACACTGTGTACACATTAACCCTTATTGCACCTTACCCTTTTGCGGATCTGGGGTGCGGGGCTAGCGTGAGAAGCCTGGGGAGGAAGGCTCTCACGTCCCTGCTGCTTCGGATCCGCAACTGCTTCCTGGTCACGCAAGCACCCCGCCTCCTCCTCTGCAGTGCAGCCTGGGACTTTTCCCAGGCTGCACTGCACAGGAAGTGCGACTGGCCCAGCTCCCAAGGCTCCGCACGCCAGGTAAGTGCGCGTGGGGCCCCGGAGCAATGTGCGACTGCGCAGCATTTTCGGCTTTAAGCCAAAAATGAAAAAATGTGTGCGCGGTCCACATTAGGCCCTTGAGTATCGCGCAAATGTGAGTGCGTCGTGTGGACTGCTCCTCACATTTATGCGACGCTCAAGGGGCCTGTTTGCTTCGGAAATGCTGTGCGAAAAGGGCCATTGTGTAAATGCGTACACAACAAACATCACTGTGTATGTCTTAAAATGTAAGGCATTTGAAACACTAGCCTGCATACAATAAAGTGTCTTAGTGCAAAGGTGCTCAGTCTCCGGACCTCCAGAAGCTTTGTACTTAACTCCCAGAATCTCTGGCCACTGGGGTTCAGATTTCTGGGAGCTGATGTCAAAAGCATCTGGAAGACCAAAGGAGGGGAACCACTGTCTTCATGCTCATGTCTGTTCTTTAGAGTCAAGATAACAGCCACTACCCCACTCAGTTTTAACTTCTAGAGTTCTAGAAGAGGAAAATGAATGCTGAAAACAGTAACTTTTAACAACTTGTACTAACAACCATTTTAAAAGGTTGTTTTATATATATATATATATATATATATATATATATATATATCCCGCCCCCATCCGCCAGAGAAAAATCTCTCACAGAGGTCCAACAGGAGTAGAACAGCTACAAAAAGATCAGAAATGGAGTATCAGTAAATGGAGATCCTTAAAGCATATAAAAATTTCAGATCTCACATGCTTCTATCAATGTGAAGCTCCAGCCTTTCCTCAAGCAGGAGCTCAATAAGTCAATAGAGTGGAAACTGGCAGCAAAACAGCCTCAAAGCACTTTGAATTCCAAGATTTACCATTTAGGAAATTTAAGAGTATTAAAAAAACACACACAGTGAAAGAAAAAGGTCAGCGATGCATAGTAAGTGACTAGGGGAGGCTGCAAGGGACTTAATCACAAACAAATTCTCCTGGCTGACTTCAACAGATCAATTAAAAGCAATTGCCTGGACCTTAGCAAAGGAAAACAAAAGCAGGAAATTAACAGACTCACTGCTGCGGAACAAGAAGAGAACGAGAGAAAATTAAAGGACTACACCACTCTGAGAAGCAGAACACACGTATACACACAGACCACAGTGTTGTGTCTTAAAATGTAAGGCACAAAGCTGGTTCATCAACACATTCTCCATGTGTGATCCCAGCTTCACTTGACTACTCAACACTTCATGAAGTCTGTGAATTGAGTCCATTGAAAAGCATTGGCTCCCTCAGTCCCTTACTTATTCATTCATTCATTTGATACAAGATGAACCATTCACAAATGCAAGTCACTCCTCATTGCTTAGGTGTTCAATTAATGAATAAATATCTCTGAGCCAGCCCATGAATTACACTTTTCCTTTCCATCATACCCACACAGATTGCTCCAAATGAAGACACCTTGTCAGGGCATATTTAGAAAATGATTTGGAACATCACACATTGAAAGAGAGATGTTGGATTGTCTCTCTGAACACTAGATAAGCTCAGTCCAAATGCAGCATAACACAGATCCAGTAAACTTTGGATGATGGAAGTATGACTGTAATGGGTTTCCTAGAAGACAAAATCGTTACTTTAAAAGGCAATTTGGAACACATTAGCTTTGGCTCTTGCAACCCTATCACCCTAACTGTGTGTGCAGGTGTGTACACACACCCCATTATCTAATATAATGACAGACAGGAGATGCTGCTAAACAATGAGAAAATAATGAATTTGCAAGACAAAATGAGAAGATATCTGTGGTACATATTTTGGTACAATAGTGAAAGGGAAATAACAAGATGCTATGTAAGAGGAGCTCTGCAAGAGATTTCAGGCTCACTGAATAGTGCTAGCCAAATACTTCAAATCTAGAGAGACAAAAAAAGTATAAGCAACATACACACCATGGTTGCTGGAAAAGTATACAGTCCTCCCTCCACATTTTCAGGTCTGACCTTCGCAAAATTGATTATTCACAAGGCGCATATGTGCCCTTCCCTCCCCGTCTCCTCCCATTCTCTTGCCTTTTGCCTGGGCGTATGTACCTTTCTTCTCCAAGACCAGCCAAAAAGCAAAGGAATGGGAGGGGGGACATCACACATGAAGAGGGAGCACATGGCTGCCATTCAGAAGAGGACTCTAAATTTGATGGGAGGTGGGGTGGGTCACACAGTAGAGTTCTAACTACACATAATCGCCTAGTAAAGCTAACATTAAACTGGGTGCAGCCCCAGAAGTGAACCTCAAAGTACTGTCATGACTGTTTTAACACTACCTTTGTTAGGGGTATCCGTGAGCACAGCGCTACAGTTTCAGAAGTGACCCTCCCCACTCCGAGCCACTACTAGGCTCCATGTTTTTATTACAACTACTTTGAAAAAGAAGCAGTGAACCTTGTACGATTTCTCATTTACAAATAAAGTGCAACATTAAGCTAATTGAATACATGGCTACTGTTAATTATTTTGTTACAGCTAATTGATATTCACCGGGATCACATTCTGCATCCCCATAAATATAATATTACCTTGCCAAGGATATATATCAGCAGTGAGTTCACTGCCTGTGGCATGTTTATGCAGCCTTCTATACAAATGTGTCTGTGGTTTCTGTTTTATATATGGATTATAAATATATATACACATATACATATATTGCTTGCTTCGCATTATTTGGAAAATACAAATGTCACTGGCCACTTGGTGGAAACTACTGTGTGAACTATTTATGCACTTGGCAATTCCTGCAATTCCTCTCATAGTATAGAAAAGCATTACTTCTTGGTTGTCACCAAAATCCTTTCGCTATAGAGATTAATTTCTTCATGTCACTGACAAGCTAGCACAGTACTGCGGCCCAGAGACTGTGCTATGAACCACACACTCTTTAGTTAAAAGCTTGCCTCAATGGCAGAGTACATACTTTACATTGATAAGATATGGGGTTCAGTCCTCCACATCTCTGGTTGAAAGGATCTCATACAGCACTGCTGGGAAGGACCTAAAGAACACAAAGGACAGAAAGAGCTGGTCTCGCTTGATGCAAGGCAATCTGGTATGATCTGGTCCAACACTGGACAGACTTTGTTCTAGCAGGATCTACTTAGATTGTTAATAAAACCCAGACAGGTGACAAATGGCGCCCAGTGTGAAAAAACGACATTGAGAATGATAGAATTCTGAGCTCTGGAATGAGTACTAAAACTGAACAGAGCTCAAAGTCTTTCTATATGAAAATTCACACCTCCTTACCATTTCTCTCTTCTCCATTTCAGCAGTATAATTTATGGATTGGGGGGAAAGCTGTTCATTGTTGTGCCCTACCAATTAACACAGCCTGACTTAATAGGGACATTTTTGCTCTGTCTTTCACACTTTAAGACACATGCACACATATCATATGGGCCAGAAACACTATAGAATAAATCATGAACCCCTGAATGGGGCAGGGAGGCTCAAATTGCTTCCAAGACAAGGCTGGGGGTTTAGTGCACCCCCATGATCAAGGAAAACTGCACCACCAAGACTCTTCTGTAGTAGAACCCCCTCAGGAATTATCAATCAGGAGCACACTGATGATTGTCATTTTACTTTGCTCTCATGGTACTCAGATCATTAACTACTTCAGTTGGAAGATGGAGTCGAGATTGTTTTAATGCAACTCATTGTGTTTCCAGGGCCTAAATACCCTAAAAGCATTTGGAATATTACATATAGTTATGGTCAAAACAGATTTATGTTAGAATTAGACAAGTAATTTAAAAATTGTGAAAGATCTATAATTATATACTTATCAGAATAACCCAATGACACTCAGAGGGGAGTTTTATGTTATTTCTCTTTTATATGAATGCATATAATTATTTTTGACTTTGATTTTCTTTTTTCTCCTTTTTTGCTACAACTTATGTATTTTTTGAAATGACTTTTAAAAATAAGTTTAAAAATATCATAAAGGCATGAGATTCTGACTAAGAGTCCTGGTTAGTACTTGAATGGTAAACCATCAACAAATACTGGTGCTGTAGGTTGTATTTCAGAGGAAGAAACTGGCAGAAACCACCTCTGACCATTCCTTGCCTAAGAAAATGCCATGGAATTCATGGGGTCAACAGAAGTCGACAGGCAATTTGGAGGCACGTACACGCACATATACACACAATGTTTTCATTGTCTTGTAATTGTTGTGTGCCTTCAAGTCATTTCTGACTTATGGAGACCCTAAGCTGAACCTATCTGGCTTTTTTCTGGGGCTGAGTGTGTGTGATGCACCCACCGAGTTTTTATGGCTGAGCAGCGAACTGAACCCTTGTCTCCAAGGCCACAGTCTGGTGTTCAAACCACTACACCATGCTGGCTCCCAAAAACATATCTGTGGCAAGTAGTCAAAATTAATAATAAGCTGCTTGTCAGTACTGAGAGCCTTCTATTGGCACCTTCAAAACAATTCCAGGGGTTCCTGGAATAAACTGATCTCTAGTCCTGGAGAACACACGGAGTATGAAGCAATTATAGGGGAAAATTGTATGTATTTTATATATCCTTTCAATATCATGTCATTTTTGGTCCAAAGTGTGGTTAAACATTTAAAATGTAATAGGAAAGATATGTAATAATTTATTAACTATTTACTGAACTCCCAGAAAATGGTTTTTAACACTTAATTAATAAGCAGCCATCTGACAAGAATCCATCATAATATCTACACGTTATATTAACAAACTGGAAGGGCTAAAACAATTCAGTCCATGCTTCCTAGGCCACTTCCACTGGGTTTCTGAAAAGGGAGAAAAATGGAGTGTTGGGTCATAAAAAGATGGGGGGGGAAGTCTCTCTGTTCAAACAGCCAACAACTGATGTGCCTCATGTTTGTAAAGAGAACAAAGATCTGTCCATCAAGACTGACTCGACAAGACTACCTGATGAAATGCAAAGTGAAGAAACAAGGGCTTTTTGCACTGAATAAAGCAAAAGGTCATAAGAAGAGTCTACAGGCCTTCGGGCGCTGTATTGTGCTTCAAAGGGAAGGTTAATGTTAAAAAGGAGGGTAAAGAGAGCAGCTGTTAAAGCCGAGGACTTGATCAGCATGAGGAATACAAAGTTCTAGCAGAAAACCTGCCGGTAGGACAGTTTAAAACAAGAAGATTAGTATATCATGAAGCAGGAATATGGTAATGGAAATGCTATGTACTAACGTGTAAAATGGCTGAAAAATGCAGTACAATGATATAACAATGTTAAGAGATTTTGGAAATGAAGTCTAGATCAGTTTGGAAGATTCAAGAAATAATTCATGTGAAATAGCAATAATAAATGGTTGTTTTAAATGTGAAACTTTAATAAAATGATATTATTAAAAAAAAAAAAACAAGAAGATTAGTATATGCCACAAAGTGGCATTTACATGATGCTCCCATTTTGGAAGTGCAAAATTTATAACAAAGAATGGGACAAAAACAGTCTGGAGTGGAGATGGGGAAACAGACTAAACTACGGTTTAGAAACAAATCAAACTGAGCCCCAGGCGAGTTTGTAAACACCCCGGTCTATCTGCAAAGGTGTTGTCAGAGGCTTTTGCTCAGAAATCAACACTATTTCCTATTACAGCCCTCCCTCCACATTTGCAGGTTTGACCTTTGATTATTTGTGAGCACATGTGCCTCCTTGCCCCATTCTGCCCCTGCCATTTCTACACATTTTGCCCCAGAACAAAGAAATCATGCCAAGGCAAAATGAAAAGGAATGGAGGCAGGGAAGGATCGTGTGAGTTCTCAGCGCTGGGGCAAAATGCATAGGAATGGCAGGAGGAGCTCCAGAGGGGAGAAGAAAGGCTCACATGGGCCTTGCCCCACCTTCATTACCTTCTCTTATGCATGGGAATGGGAAGGGGGTGCCCCAGATGAGACTGGGAAAGGAAGCAGGGGGGAGTTATTTGCAGTTTTTCCACTTTCACAAGGGTTCTGCACTCCGAATCCTCATGAAAGTGGAGGGACCAGTGTATAGCTAACATAAAGAAAGGGGGGCATACCACGTTTTACTTGAGAGGGAAAAGGAATTACTAAAACATAAAAAAAAACTAAATTTTAATATGCAGAGTTTTTTTTAGAACTCCATAATTGCCAAAGTACTACCAACCCCACCCTATTGTATCCTTTTAGCAAGTTAGGAATGCCCCAGTAACAGGAATTAAATCTAAAACTGCAAATGTTTAGTCCTTGTTCTAGTAGTATCTTACATTTTTGTTGTCTTTATTATTCCTAATGGACCACCTAGTTTCTTCTAATATGCTCTTTAAAATGCTTAGAAATAAGATGCATATGTGGAATAAAGCAGGAACATATGGCAGGATGGATATGAACCAACCTGTGTCCAGTAACAGAAACACTTATTCAATCTGACAAAGGAAGCTGCTTCCTTAGTAACAACTTTCCAAGTAAGAGCTCTTTCCCAGATTCGCACAGGTCCTTCCAATAAATGGGGATCTTCTATATTTAAATTCTATGCCCTTCTCAAAAAATGATTTCTAAAATCCATACTCGCTCACATATAAAAAGACTCTTAAGGTGACTCCAATCAAAGAGAAATTCCAGAACTATTTTAAATCTTTTTTTACATCGTTGTTTTAACGGTTTAGGTTCACACAATCCTTTAAAAATGAGAAATGCTACAGATGAAAAATAGGACTGCAAGGAAATCCACATATGTGAAAACAGAAAAGAGAGAGAGGCTGGTGAGAGACAGGGATGCAGAAAGATCTCTGGTGCCATAAAGGCAAAGTAGCTACAGCACAGGGGGGAAAAAGAGAATATGAAGTCAGCCAAAATTCATGAGAATAAGCCAAAAAGTCAACAAATGATAGGCCAAATAGCAAGAGTACTTCAAACTTGAAAAGCAAAATTTTGACTCTCATAATCAGGAAAGAACCCGAGTCAAGGAAATATTTCACTCCTTTGCTTACTTCCCAGTAAATGTGTTCCCAGAAAGGAAACAGGATTTGGCTCTGAGGAAATATGAAGAATTATAAACTTTAATTCAATCTTTCTGCTTCAGGAGAGGAAATACTACACAATAATCTCCAGCAACAGAGCATCACAGTGGCATAATTATCTGCCAGATCAGTCTGTTTCAAAATCACACTACGTTCTTCCAGACAGTTAATGTCAATTCTACCTCTTCTGTATTTTAAATTTATCCCTTCATTCAAATCCTCAATAAACAGAATGAAGGACCTTTCACCCTTCTTCCCAACATCTGAATATTTGTAGGAAGAAATTGGGGAAAATAATTTAAAAGTCCATATACTTTAATACAAATTAAAGAGAGCAGACTCCTTCTGTATAAGTGCAACTACTCCAAATTTGCACTGCACGTTCTACCCAAATATGATGCTAGTATCAGCCAAACCTCAAGAAATAAAAACATTTTGAGAGCGAAGACATAGCTAACATTTTAAAGCAGCAGAATCCATCTGGAAGGACCCAACTCAAGAAGGATATCGACAGGCTGGAGCAAGTCCAGAGGAGGGCGACCAAAATGGTGAGAGGCCTGGAAGCCATGAAGCCCTATGAGGATAGACTTAGAGAGCTGGGTATGTTTAGTCTGTAGAAGAGAAGGTTAAGAGGGGACATGATAGCCATGTTTAAATATTTGAAGGGATGCCATGTAGAGGAAGGAGAGGGCTTGTTTTCTGCTACTCCAGAGACCAGGACAAGGAGCAATGGATTCAAGCTGCAGGAAAGGAGATTCCATCTGAGCCTCAGGAAGAACTTCCTGACAGTCAGGGCTGTCCGGCAGTGGAATCTGCTGCCTCAATGGAGTGTAGTGGAGTCTCTTTCTTTGGAGGTTTTTAAGCAGAGGCTTGATGGCCATCTGTCGGGAGTGCTTTGAGGGTGTTCCTGCATGGCAGGGGGTTGGACTGGATGGCCCCTGGGTCTCTTCCAACTCTACATTTCTATGATTCTATGATTCTATGATAACAGGTGTTTGTTCTAGATGTACTGTTCTTCTACAAGATTAGAATGGGAAATAGTTGTGAAAGTTTGTAGCAGAATGCCTATTATGCACAGTTCATATTAGTTAGTGCCCTTGGTAGTGTGACAAGCAACACTCAATACCCACATAAGTGTCTGACTTCTAAAGAAGACAACTGGCCCTCCACATTTGTGGGTTTTACTTTCACAGATCTGATTAACTGCAAGTTTCTTCAACCCCTGTCACCCCATTTCAGGTGCTTCTTTTCTGCCTTCAAATTGTTTCCAACTTACGGCAACCCTAAGGAAACCCTATCACAGGGTTTTCTTGGCAAGACTCATTTTCTCGGGGGGGGAGCTGCCTTTGCCTTCCTCTGAGGCTGATAAGAGAGTATGACTTGCCCAAGGTCACCTGGTGGCCTTCCATGGCTAAGTGGGGATTCAAATCCTGGTCTCCAGATTTGAAATCCAATGCTCAAACCACTACATCCCAGATCATCCCTAAGTGTTATTTAATTCTTTTGCACGATGTAGATCACAGGACTAAAACAAACATAGGAATTGGACCCATAAGTGTGAAGTCTGCTCAGTCCTAAAATATGTGGACAAGTGGTTGATTCTGTATGATGCAGATTTCATTGTTCTACAACTTAGGGATTAACAAGCTCTTTTCTTCTTAGGCCTGGCTATACTCTGGGGGTTTTTTTGGGGAGGTAGGTTGAGACAGATATGCATCCAGATGAAATTTAAAGTTTTGCTTCACCAATTTCACCCTAGACAGAACTCAGAGTTTGGAAGGGGGAAAAACATACTTGATGACTTATAAATATTAAATATATTTTAAATTTTAAAATATATATTATGGGGTCCTGCAGATCAACCACAGAAATTATTTAATGCAATCTAACACTTGCAGAACGCAATCTCTTGGAGGCATTATCCTTGATCTTAGCATCACAGTAAGAATATCTGGTATTTTGATTTTGGTGGTGCCTTTTCCATAAGCCACCCTCCCCCCGCAAAAAAGAATTATCATAGCAAAGAAAAACATTTATAAGATGTTTCTCTGCCAGTTCAGAAAATCACAGGGATGTTATCTACAACAACACTAGTGGAGTTGGGTGTGTGTGTGTTTGTGTACGCTTTGCTGTTATGTCCTCACTTTCAACATTTTAATATAAAAACTGAAAGAACATTAATGTGCTTTTTTTTTTGCTTCACTCTGGAGCATTCTGAGGAGCAGATTATGCCCTCACTCTGCTCAAAATGAGGCACTGAAAGCACATAAACCAAATTCCTGAGAAACTAGAAAAAATGAAGATCACACAGCTGTTCAGTGCAGGAACCAGAAATGTGGTTATGATGGCCTTGCCCTTCTGCTCCTCCCTTCAGCAAACCAAAACATTTTTATGTTTTTAGAGACTTTTAGAGATGGAGTAGCACTGGGCTTTCTATACTCTGCAGTGTGCTGTTTTTAAGGTTTGCATATAGCCTTTCAACTAATTTTAATATTTTTAATGTCCAATGTTTAAACTTTGTAAATTATTTAACTGCTTTCTAAATCTTATATTTAACTTTTATTGATGTTTTATTAATTATAAACATTAACTAACGTTTATTAATTTGCATTGTTTTAAATATGTTGCTGGCTTCCTGAAATCTCATTACTGGGAGAAAGGTGGGATACAAACAATTGAAATAAATAAATAAATGTTTTGCTGCACATAAAATACAGTAGTTCCTTGCTCTTATCCATTTATTTTCTGCACATCACAAAGGAGATTAAACATGATGCACTAAATTCAAATGAAGTTTCATTTATTTGGAAGAAATCAGCAGTCATTCTAGGAAAGAACATGGCCACAAAAGGTTGTGTTCAAACACAGGAATTCAAACACACTTCAAACACAGGAATTCATATAAAGCAACTGCAGCCATTTTGATTACGAGTAAGTTATCTACGGTCCATCCTATGGAATAAGTCCAGGATTTAAATGGACACAAAGAGGTTACTCTGTTTTAGAGTGAGGATGAGGAGAAGGCAGATCAAGCATTTCTGACCATTTTTTTTATGTTAAGATGAGAATAAAAGGATAATCAGTGAACAGTGAAATTGAAAAGCGACAATACTGAAACCGATTAAATGCACAGTTAACCTGAAGAACTCACCACCGCAATGGTCAACAAAAAAAGGCCTAGGAGAAATTTAAAAGAAGGTATAGCTTATTTTATACTAATACTGGCATCTTCTTTTTAAACGTTAATCTTCTTTTGAATAGCAATTCTTGTGCCTTTTGTTGTACCTCCCCTCCTCTCTTTTTCTTCTCTTTTGTTTTGTTTTGGTTAAACAGGTGCTAAATACGCCTGAAAGAACTAGATAAGATCCTCTGGTGTAAAGATGTATTGTTAAATACCAAAGTCACAGTCATCCAAGCTATAGTATTTCCGATTTCTATGTAGGGTTGTGAAAGCTGGACAATGAAGAAAGCTGATGGGAAGACAATCAACTCCTTTGAAATGTGGTGCTGGAGAAGAGTTTGACGGATACCCTGGACTGCTAAAAAGACAAATGAATGGGGCTTACAGCAAATCAGGCCTGAATTCCCACTAGAAGCCAAGATGACTAAACCGAGGCTGCCATAATCTGGACACATCATGAGTCACTGGAAAACACTTGGTAACACTTGGTAAAGCGGAAGTCAGTAGGCAAAGAGGGAGACCGTGCTATGGCTGGATTGACTTGAACAAGGAAGCCACGGCCCTAAGTATGCAAGACTTGAGCAGGGCAGCTGATGACCAAGGATCCTGGAGGACTCTACTTCATAGTGTCCTTCTAAGTCGACACCAACTTGGTAGCTAATACCAAAACACACCTGTCATCCAAGGTTAAAAAGAGCACTCAGATCTAACTCATGGATGAGGTGCATCACAGAGTCTTTCTACATGTAAATTTCTCCAAAATTTGTCCAAAGACAAATTAATGCTTTTCTCTGCAAAGGCTGGCAAAACATACCAAGGTGGGAAATGTGTGAGAAAATGGACTTCTGTAAGAATTGAAGCCTATACAGATGGTTCAACTCCGTTTAAAAAAAAAGTGTTCTGTTACCCAGGTGTAGGTTGTTTGCTTCTATGGCACAGCGTGTGTGGCATAACGATTTCCATCCATCCCATGTTTTGGACAAAATATAGTCTGTTGGCATTTGTGAACTAAGGAACATAAAGCCATAGAAACAAATAATGGCGCTGGTGGTGGTAGCAAACAGCAGGAGGAAGGAGGAAAAGGAGGAGACAATTGTTGCGCAAACCATATAAGCTCCAAACACGTATTTAAAAGATGGCAATAGTCTGTTATTGACCACTTTATCCCACATGCCCTGAGGGTGATAAGGCCCAGAATACATTTAGCTAGTTATAATAATATATTTATTACCAGGCTCATTCATTATCCAATGACAGAACAGTTACATCTTTGGGAACTCCTTGTTTCATGGGAGTTTCTCAATTTTTTTTCATCTACAGAGAAACAGAACTTTGGACAGCAGGAAGAAAGTTTAGACAGCTACAGGTGCTTCTATCTCCCAGCAAGCAGCCTTTCCCCGATTAGGTCCAGCTCACAAACTCCAATAAAGCAAGAGCCCTTGAGTGGAAGAGTAAACACAGCTACCTCGGTATATAGTTCAGATATAATTGTAGGTTTCTTTCTGACTTACTCCTTTATATACTAACAGAAAAGCTCGTTTTATCCTGCATCCAAAGGACAAACAAAGGAAATACCCTTCCAGGTCTGCAGAACTAGTTTCTCAGCAAGACAAGGCTGCTTGCAAAATCTATCTGGATTGACCTCTGCTTGGATTGCAGACAGCAGGAGACATTATCACCAATGTACACCATAGGCAGAAATCAATAACCACTCTAGATGTTGTATTGCAATTCCCAGTAGTTCTCACCACTGACAAGCTGGCTAGGGATGCTGAGACTTGCCTTCCAACACCATCTGTATGGGTACATGATTCCTGCCTCTGCTTTAATGTGCATCAGGCACATTCAGGGTAGCAATTTCTGTCAGATTGAATTAAATGTTATTTCTAAAGTTTTCAGAAATTCAGTAGAGTAAAGAGCAATACCTCCACGTGAAATAAGGACCTGTAACAATTAATGTGAAATTTGCGGGAGAACTAACCATAAATGTGAGAAAAGTCCTGTGATACATGTGATAGACCTTCTAGAATATGGAGTGTACCATATTTTCAAGCTTCCAGATCAAACTGGGATATAAGTAGGTGTATCATTGAAAGCAATCTTATTTAATCTTCTTAAATAGCCCCATCACAGAAATTCTTCCTCAACCTGCGGCATTGGAAAATTTAGGCATCCATCACCACTAATCTTTATTAGCAATGGGTATCCAGAAATTTTGAGATCTGGGCTTTTCTAGGGTTAACACAGCACTAGTGGAAGGATCACATTAAAGCTTAATGTGCCTTACACATCCCTAGAAGTTATTTGTTGGCAATCACAGTTAACACAAGAAAATAACCAGATACACAGGCAGCATGCATCTATACAAGGTTCCAAGTCAACATATTCACAACAGGACGCACACAACTGTAAGGGCAGTATGGAAAACTTGCCATCCCAGCCATGGAAACATCAAAATGGAGGCCAAGACAGACAAATTCTCCTTTAACCTAGTATTTTGTAACAAAAAACAAGTGAATCAGTCCTGAAACTGCTGAAAAATCCTGGCACCTTTGTTAAATAATTTAACAAAACAGACATGGGGAGACTTTTGCAAATATATGTAAGATTGAGATTAGAGTTCAATTTAACAATAGCAGCATTGATCTTTCTCCAGAGGTTGACTATAAATGTGTCCTATCAGCCTAACTACATTTTTTTATTTGATGGAATACAAAATCTTGATTCACTTTAACCTGTTGTGAAATATCTTTACGGGCATTAATGCCAAGATAAAACAACAAATGGTCCTATGGTTACATATAAGGCTAATATACTTATTATAGTACAACCTTTCTCCTTTGGAAAATGCCATGATAAGTTCATTTAATAACGTCTTTGTCCATTCAAGGTTTTACAAGACTGCTGTAACATAACCTGGCATCTTAAGATGCACTAATATCAAAATATTCTTGCACATCTGCTTGCACTGAGTTTAGAAAGCACATCATTAAGGTGGGAAGAAGTAAGTTTTTGGAAACCAGCTTGTCTTTGTAAATCAGTCATTCCCAATACACAAAGTATTGCAGAAGCATGATCTAAAAATGTCAGTGGCATCTGTTTTACACATCTGCAGTTGCTGAGTAAGCTCACCTGCTATCAAAAATAAATCTCACCAGAAGCAATTTTGATTAACAGGGCACAGATAAGCATCGTTTCCTTCAGACTGGTTCAGGTGGCACTGCCGATCTACAAGGCCATTTTCAGTCATGCAAAAACTTTAGAAAAAAACGAGAGATGTTAAAGCCTGCAGGGTTGTGTGTTTTGATCTGGAACGAGGATGTTGTGACTTCATGAATTTGAAATGAATGTTGCTCCTCTTCAGATTTTAAATCTCCTTCAGTGTCCTAGCATCCTAAAGCTGGAAGAGAAATTCAAAGTTCAACCTCCTGCTGGTGAAGCTAATCCACTGCCACAGTATCCCACACAGATAGCCATTTAGCTGCCATTTAAAGACGTCTAATGAAGTCCACTACCATCCAAAGCAGTCTGCCAGACTCTCACGTTATACTATCAGGAAATTGTCCTTACTTTCTTGTCATTTGAACCCACTGGTTCACACATGGATCAAGAGAAAACAAATGTCATCCATCCTCTATGTAGTGGCCCTTGAAATATTTCAAGATTGTCCAATGCCACCTTTTGATAGTTTCAAGTGAAATACAGCGGTGTCTGGCTCCCACTGGGCCCCTGAGTGCAGATTTGAGTAGTATGAAGTTGAAAAGAAAAGGGACGTCTGTTTGTGCAACACTGAATACAATTTCTCTTCTCTGCACAGATTTGATTTCTTCAGTCTTCTTTCATTACATAGTTTGGTTCTCCAGACCCACACCGTATTTTTTAGTAATTCCTGGGAACTTTCCCATATATTTAAACTGTAACATCCGGAACTACACATGGCCCAATGTATAATAGAGTAATGCCATTATTAGCTGTTGGCAAATATGATGTTTTACATTTGTTTTATGCAGGGCCTACATACCCTAAAGGTACAAGGTTCTGTCTTATCTTGGAAGCTAAGCAGGGTCAGCTCTAGTTAATCCTTGGGTGGGAGACCACCAAGGAACATCAGGTGCTGTCGGATATATTTCAGATGAAGGAACTGGCAAAACCATCTCTGAGGATACCTTGCCTAAGAAAACCCTATGAAATCCTCATGGACTTATGTCGCCATAAGTCAACAGGTGACCTGAAGGCACATAACACACAACTGTTTCTACAATAAAAACTGGTTTGCAATTTTAAAAAAACATCTGCAGCAATTTCTACCATGTTCAGAAACCATCTAGTCTTTACGTATTAATTAGGACAAGACGGACACTAACTTTTGAGCTAGAAATATTAGATATTAACCACATAGATGAATGCTCCCTGTTAATATTTTGGACCAGGGATTCTTACTACTATCCCTTTAGCCCTCTTTAATGAACCATCTGCATGCATGTAGACAGAAAGAAATAAAATTTCTAAGCTACCTTTCTGACAAAAAACATTTAGCAGCTTAAAAAAATTTCCTAAAAACATCATTACTCAACTAATTCCTCCACCCTGTTTTTCTGCAGCTAATAGGTCTATCTTTTGAAAGAAGGAAACATCTACTCTTGCTTTTTGTTTAAGTTTGGTAAGAACTTGCCAATGGTCATTAGGGCAACTGAACTATAAATTCTCAGATTTCAGATCAAGTGGGAGGAGAAAAAAGGAAATGGAGAGTGAAACAGACATGTGTTGGTGGGCAGCAAGAAATTAGCTATAATTATATATCTAGGTGACTAGCTGCAATGACAGAAAATGATGATATATATTGGCAGTCACTGTACAGCGGATAAAGATAACACTGGTGGCCAAATCTAGAGGTTATTTTGAGAGTAGTTAGTAGTGCTGCCATAACTGTCAACAGAAATAATAAAAAGGAGAACCTCGGTTGAACCTGAAGAAGGGAAGAAGGAAACAAAGAGGAGAAGTAAACAACTTAAGAATGATGAAGCTCATTGGGTATGTCTCCATTCCCAACCCAGTACAGTTTACTCTGCAGCAGATATAGTCAGAAAGAAAAGACAGAGCTGACTCCATTATACTGGGGAGACAAGGAAAAATGCAAATGGCTCTACAGCCAGCTGGCATGAAACTTCCTTTTTTGGGTTGGTATATCAGAGAGAGAGAGGAGAGATTAAATCAAAAGTTCAAAACCTTAACTTGCTAAAAACATTAAAAATGCTGTAGAAACAGTGGAACATAACAAGGATCAGACAGACCACATACAAACTTCACTGATTCCAGGGCTGATTCTCTAATGAGACATAAGCAGCCAAATGACTCAGATGGCAGACTGGGTGGGGTGGTGGATGACAACCTCTAACCCATCTCTTGCAGGGCCACCCATCACTGGTGATGTCCCTGTGATACTACAGCATCTATGTTCCCCTGGCAGCAGCTTCCTGTGCAGCAGTGTACAGTGGAAGGTCACATCAACTCTTTCTGCAGTGGAAAAACTATTTAACAGCTTTTGATACTATAGGAAAGTGGCCACCAGCACTCCTACAGAGATCTTTGTCCCCGCTCCCACTTTCCACCACATCCCAAGGAAGGAAGCAGAGGAAAAAAAACAGTCCTGGAAAGTAACTGCTCCAATGCTTCTTTCCTGCAATAGCACTAAATACTTTTTAAAATTTAGTCAAATTTTAATTAAACTACATGTGCTGCTATTATGGCAAAGGCACAGCAGATTCCACGCTTTGGGGGTCACCTCACCCACAATTTTTCCCTCTGAGAATGAAGCTCTTCCTCAGGGCACAGCTTTAAGAGACTAGATGGCCTTCAAAAACCCAAGACTCCCCAATTTGCCGGCACTAATACACCAGCAAAAACAATTTAAATAGGTAAGTGCAGAGGAGAGGAAGAGTAACAGAATCAACCTCAAATGGTGCAATGCCTCGCAGCTGACTTGACTGGCTTTAAACCACATTAATGACACTCATTCACTGATCCATGTGCCTTACTTGTGACAAGTCTCAGTTTACTGGGATTGAAGTTTAACTTAGTTTGCCTCCAACATTACGTACAGCCATGAGACCTGATGGAAGGGACTATTTATACATCCTCTTTTGGATTAGGTGAAGATGGGAGGTGGGGAGCAAAACATTCCCACTCTGTTTTTGTCACTTTGCTCACATGAAGGCTCTCCACACAAATCTGAGGCTGGGTCTTCCACAGTTCTTTCACATGGTGAACCTCTATAGACAGAAGAGGGTCTCCTCTTTGTTACTCATGAGTTTTTGTGTAAGCAGAGTGACAGAAGGTACAGAGCTAGGGTGAACAGTAATGAACAGAGCTAGATAAATGTAGACGCATTCAAAAAGATTAAATTATTAGACATGTGTTATGCTTAAGCTAAGGGGCAAAGATCATGGCTCCCCTTTCTCATCTAACAGCCAATGACATAAAACCAGGATACTCTTTCAACAATTATATATATGGGGGGGAACAAAAAAATCACATTTTAACCCACTGAAATACATTTTGTTTTTAACAGCTACACAGTTAGCTACCAAATAGATATGAGTTGTAAAGCATATTGGCTCTATAAAGGTACAAAGCAAACTGAAGGGTCGTGCAGTGTTCAGGTGTCAAAAATTTTAGTACTGCCTAGGAAGTAGCTTATACAAGTTACTTGCTACAATTTATGGAAAGAATTGTTCTGACAAATGTTTTATGTCTCTGTCTGTTTATAGGCGTTGGCAAGCTTAGCAAAAAAAGCAGCTGTACACCTGAGGCCGATAGCAGCCATAGCACTTAAGAGGAACCAGCTATCTCATCTAATCTCCAAAAGATCTGAACCTATAGCTACTGAGAGATTACTCTTTCATTCAGACTGAACAACTGGTTGAAATATTGAGGTACTATTACAAAGTGGAGAGCTTAAGTTCACCTGGAGCTGGATACAACCTTACTCAGTTTTTATATGCTTACAAACATCAAGATTCATTTCAACAGAAACTCTTGTTAAAAATGAGTGTTTGCTACACAGACTCCCACGTAACACCTTAAAATCAAAAGGAAACTTCAAGCAACATCCATAGGCTGTTGACTTGAAGTTCCATCATGGCTATCGGGCTAAGTAATCTCTGAAAAAGTTCATTTTATCAGGGAGTTCCATTGTGACCATAATGAGCCAAAGTGTGGTGGTGGTTGCCATCTTCTCCAGCACTGTGAGCATTCATTCACCTTCCCAGAAACCTACACCATTTCCACAGACTCTGGGCAATGGCAGGAAAACCAGCCAAACAAGTTCAACCTAGTTGACTGGAAGATAGGACTGGGGATCCCCTTACAAATCAGCTTGTCTGTCTCAAACCTGAGCTTTCATCTTGAGAGTTTTATGGCCTTATTTGTGGTATATGTGAATCTTTACTGAACCTTTGACTTTTGTTACAACTTTGGGTGTTTTTTAGCACATGGCCTGGTTCCAGTCAGGGGGAGATGGGACCTACGCAACTGCTAGAATCCACTGAAAGTTCCTTTATGGGATCTTGGGGGTGCAAATAACTAGGGTCACATCCATCCTGGGGATAGGTGGCTCTGTCCCATCCCAAGGTGGCAGAGAAACCATGCAACAGATTTAGAATCCCATTTCTGCCATTCTGGAGATATATCCACCAGCCCGATTGGGTGATGGGTTTCCATTAGACAGCAGATGGATATGAACCAATGTCTGGATTTGGACGCATGCTGAGGCCAACCTTCTTCAACTATAACCAATGAAGTTATGACCTGCTCTGTCCTAACAAATATGGTTTATGTCATTATTGCAAGCACAGTCTAAATCACCCTGTCTCTGAAAATTCTGGCTTTGATTCAAGTTCAAGGAAGCATTGACGTGCCTTCACTATGCTGACTAAGCATTCCCATGCTCCTGTTGTCACATATAAGTTGAAAATTCAGTCTCTATGGACAGTCACAGTGGCACAGGCCTATTAACTTACCAATGAACCCAGTTCCTGGCTGCCTCGGTCCAGAACAACACATTCTTACTCAAAAATATACAGCTTCAGGAACCAAGCTGTGCACATGCTGTTCTATCCAGTTCATTACAGCATGGCTAGTACAAAACAGTATTCAGTGGATTGGGTACCATGTTGATTACTTGTGAAAGAGGGACAGATGCTTTCAAAGTTGTTATCTTCTGCACAAAAATATCTTGGGCTTTCTGAATCTTAGGAAGATCTGGAAACTGAATTCACATATTGGGGCAGGGAGACCTCATGAAGTTATGCTTACTTGTTAAAAACACATGGCTCAAACACATTTTCCTTTTGAAATAAATTGAAAAAATCCACTACATGTCTTGGAAAAGGAGCATCACACCTTACATTTGGAACGGTTATTACTGTTCACATTTAGGACTGGGGGAGATGCGTAGTGTGCTGTTAAGAAGCCAACTCCTGTAGTTTAGAACTGGAACTCAAAAGGTCCTCTTCTGCTTTCTGGGGCAGGGAACAGACTTTAAGGACAAGCCTACACATGCAAGACAACATTTTGCAAGTATCTGCTGAAGTGGACACCAGCAGCTGATAACCAGTTTCACTGCTTTAAAAGGGGAATGCTGCCCTTGACTGACAAAGAGGGATCTGGGCATTGTAAGCAGGCATAATAATAGCTGAAAGGTCACTATTGTGCCAACGCACTGTGGCTCAGCCAGCCGGCAGCATCCTAAAGGAAAGCACGCTATCGTATCACAAGCCAGTGCTGGACACTGCAGGCCTGGACTATGTGGTGACCATGTGGTAGCTCCCATTCCTCAATCCTGCAACAACGTCATCCCTGGGTAAGGTGCCACTCCACAATATCAGCCTGTTGTGTGTGTACATATGTGTTTTCAAGCTGCCCCTCAACTTACAGTAACCTCATGAATTTCATAGGGTTTTCTTAGGCAAGGAATCCTCAGAGGTGGTTTTGCCAGTTCCTTCCTTAGAAGAAAAGGTTAAGAGGGGACATGATAGCTATGTTTAAATATCTGAAGGGATGCCATGTAGAGGAAGGAGAGGGCTTGTTTTCTGCTACTCCAGAGACCAAGACAAGGAGCAATGGATTCAAGCTGCAGGAAAGGAGATTCCACCTGAACCTCAGGAAGAACTTCCTGACGGTCAGGGCTGTCCGGCAGTGGAATCTGCTGCCTCGGAGTGTAATGGAGTCTCCTTCCTTGGAGGTTTTTAAGCAGAGGCTGGATGGCCATCTGTCGGGAGTGCTTTGAGGGTGTTCCTGCATGGCAGGGGGTTGGACTGGATGGCCCGTGTGGTCTCTTCCAACTCTACATTTCTATGATTCTATGAAATATAGTCTATACCACCTGATATTCATTGGCGGTCTCCCATCCAAGTATTAACCCAGTCTGATCCCTCTTAGTTTCCAAAATCAGACAGGAGTCACCACTGATTGCACTTGCAACAGCTTGCCTACCTCTGAAGAGCCACCTCCACATTTTCAAAGTTCACATTTCTGTGTGTGATTGAGGCACATAAGCAGACAGTACAGTTTTACTGTACATTATCATGTGTAGGCAAGTGATCATCCTGCAGCTGCAAGCACAACCATCTAGAAATTCCAGTTGAGTTAAAACAAAAACATACACACACACACACACACACACATATCTGCCAACATTGAGGCATCATCTTAGCTAACAATCAACAGCAAATATGACTTCTGTACCACCAACACAAGCAATCACTGAATAGGCATCTAATTACTCTTTATTTGTTTAATGCCAACGATAACTGTCAAGAACACTTCCTCATTTAAATGATGCAGGAGGTTCATAGATGCAGTATCAGCATATCCTGCACATTGCAATTAAAAGAATAAGCAATATGTGAGCATTACCCCTTAATTACAGAAGTCATACTTGAGACTGATAGCAAAAAATTAAAAGGGGTCATGCTAACCATGACAGCCTTGCTATTCTCAACTACAGAGGTTTATTTTTGGTGTCCACAGACTTCTATTCAACTGAAAAGCATTCCTACCACAGCTAACTATCAAACTTAACCCTGAATAAATGTGGTAAAATGACCAAGCCATGCAGCTATCTAAAGGTCATGCAGATAAAGTAGCTTTGTTAAAATGACCTGGAAGTAGTTACTACAATACCAAATACTTCCAGGTCAGTAAAAACGCTTTTTCTACACAGTCTACATTGTAGCATGACTGAGGGATGTAGATCCAGATGTGACTGCTGCCCGGATTCTGAAACCATGTAAACCGTTCCTGGGCTTTCTAAAGTAAGAACAACTTAAAAGTGTTAGGAACAATAGGATTCTATTTCCGCTGCTGGGTTGCTTCAGAGCGGAAAATCCAGTGAGAAAACATTTAGAATAGCTGAGGTCTACATTTGTAGAATGTTTAAAGAAAAAAGTAAAGGGGAAAAGAACAGCCTTTGGTTGCTTCTCTTTAAAAACATGTTCACAGCTATTATATTTCATTCTGTATTATTTAGTATCATAATCTGAGTTGGTTGATATAGCCATCATTACTTACCTTTATATTCCAGCTTTACTTTCATGAGATCAAGGTAGCATACATGATCCCATTGGGAGAAAACCAGGATATAAATTCAATCAGACAGTCAGTCAGTCAATCAAAATGATGTTTTCCTCCCCACTGTCTCAGATTGGTCACGCAGAAAGTAACTGGCCTACAGTTAGACAGTAAGTTTCAGACTCAACGGAGATTAGAACCTGGGTCTCCCAGTCCCAACGTTCTAACCACCGCACCACTCTAATCAAAATGGGTCTTCAAGGATCCCATTCTTTCTCAGCTCATGTTTTTATCCTACTGGTTATGGCAGACTCATTCTTGCAACCTGTCATGAAAGTCTTGTGTTTCTCCAGTCTTCTTTTATGATTCCTCCAGTGCCAATGCTGCTAAAAACTTTTAGAAAGACAGAGGACAAGGAAGGAAAGCAGGGTTTGGACAGGATTAAAATGGCTTTTTAAAAAGGAGCATGTATGTCAGACGCTTTGTTAAGTTAGATGTGCCTATATATATATGTGTATGCCTGTGTATTTGTTCATGCACATTCTGCATGCTTAAAAAACCAAATTATCTTTACTCATGAGACAGTGATGGTTGTAACCCTTTACCTTCTGAAGGAAATATTCCCTTTGCAAGGCATGTAATTGTTTTACTTTAAGCAGCCAGGTGCTCTTCATCAGAAGAACCAACCAATTTAACAGTTTAGATGAGAAAGAAGTTGCACTCGAAGCCATTTATATTTTGTATCTTCTCATCTCTATTTTGATCCTACTGTAAACAAAACTTCTGCAGTCACATTCAGTCCATGACACATGATGTTATGATGCGTAAGGCTGGAAAACAAGATTGTTACCCATAACACTTCCCAATATATATTTTGATAATATGCAGGCAAAAGAAATAAACAAAGCAAGCTACAAAAAAATGGGTCTTCAAATATACTTAGTGAACAATCTTAAATTAGTAACACCACTTAGCCAACATCTTGTTTGCCCACCCTGCCAAATACAATAAGGTAGACGAGGACAAAAGCTTCCAGACTCTCCAAGTATGTTAAACCATTCCCTTAATTCCAGATTAATTAGCACAAGCCATTCAGTCTGTCATGAATGCTGTTTATCGTCATTATAAAACTCTCTGACAGCTTCTGAAAAGCTGAAAATGATCAATTTTTTTCACTTCGTCAATCTAGCAATTAGTTCACAGATCATACATCTCCACTGTATAAAAACAAAGTTATATGTGTTTTAGACAGTCCTTCTGGAAATATAGTCTGATTTTATGACAAAATGAAATAAACTGCTCTTGAGCATGACCAAAACTTATTTATGACCAAAACTGAATATTAACAAGGGAACACATTTCAAAGGGATCTTGTAGCCTCTGAGATTAGCTGACAGAAAGAAGTTGGTAGTATGAACCTTCATAGATTTAAGTCTGCTTCCCCAGCTTCATGGTGTGAAGTACCTAGGAAAAGACCTTTATAGCGACGAATGAGCAGGTGGCATGTGCAAAGAGCAATAGAAATGCGAACTGCAGGTATGGTGATGATGTGACGAGTTCAGTTTTAAGGACGATGGTTGTTGGGGGACAAAGGCAGGAGGAAAGATGCTGCTTAAAGCCAAAGTGAATACATAAGCATAGAAACGGTGGAGGGTGCTATCAAAGTGATAGCTGAGAACCAGAAAGGGGATGCGATAAACTGGCTAGAAAGGCCCTCACGAGGCTAGGGTGTTCCTTAGTGTTATAATACGCATAGTGTGCCAGGAAACCACTGCCTCTGTTCAAGCCACTGCCAATGGACTGGAGTTTGTGGATATATTCTGAATCTGCTGTTTCTCTTTCCAATCTTTCTTTGTAGGTTTTATTTGTTTGTTCAAGGACTGCTGTTCTGAAGCCTTTGAATTCCACCATGAAGAGAACACGTTGTTTGGTAAGACAGTAGGGCATTCAGACTTTTCCTGATCTGGATTCTTAAGATTTTCAGCAAACTTTACTTTTCCCCCTGGTACACAACAGTACCAAAAGAGACCTTGCCTCAAACAGTAGCGCAACTCAGTATTTTTTTTAATGTGGCTAGACTTACACTAAGAAACGGCTTTTATGTTATGAATCTCTGTCCAAATTGCAATTTATCCATCATGAGAATGGTAAGGGGACTGGAACATAAGAACCCAAGGCCTGAACCCGGACGTAAGCGGTAAGCTGTTATTTGTCATAAGAAAAAATCCAAAAGGTTCTGCATCTTTTTCAGGATGGATACGATACAAATGAATGCATTGTGTTTTTGTGGGCAGAGCCACCATGATGTAGTAGTGGTTTGGGTGCTTGGCCTAGGATTCTGGGAGACCAGGCTTCAAATCCCCATTTAGCCAGGGAAATCCGCTGGATGACCTTGGGCAAGTCACATTCTCTCAGCCTCAGAGGAAAATCAAAAGCAACCCCCTCTCTGAACAAATTCTGCCAAGAAAACCCAAATATAGGGTTGCCTTAGGCTTGCCATAAGTCAGAGATGGCTTGAAGGAGTACATCAACAATAAAAACAACAACACTAGTGAGAATGACATTTTTACACCAGGTCATTTGTGAGAATGGTTGTGCTTACCCACTGATACTCTTGAGCCAGTGTAAGGCATAATACAGGACTTTGTGAAGCATCAGCTAAAATACACACATCTAACAGAGTCTATTTATCTTAATATTTAACATAAAATATTGATAGAACAAATGGTTACAAGACACAATGATAAACAATTTAGTCCCATGCCACAGCCACTACACGCAACATCATTTTCCATCACAATTTGAGCATCCCCTGAAAATGCTCTCCAAATGTTACAAATGTGAAGATCTAAACATGCCCATAAGAGATTTGACAGCAAAGCTATTTTTTGAACAGAAACTTCCAGAGCCTCCTAACCATTATGGCTACTGGCAATAAGAGCAGGGGATTTCAAGGAGTTGTTGTTTCAAAAAGTAACTTTACCAAGCTATGGAAACGGCCAATCCACCTGACAAGTCTGTTTCTAGTCAGGTCCAAGCTGTACTACAAAACTGCTTAAATTTCCAATAATAAAGAAGTAGCTTCACAAGCTTACTTGTATTTATCAATCCTGACAAGCTAGGAATGTGTCCAAAGAAGGGCAACCAAGATGATCAATGGTCTATAACCCAAACCTTATGGGAATGACTTAAACAACTGTGTATATTTACCTTGGAGAAGTGATGACTGAGAGCTATCTTTTAATATCTGAAGGGATGTCATGTAGAAGATGGAGCCAGCTTGTTTACTGGTGCTCCAGAGACTGGAACACAAACAAATGGATTCCAATTAAAAGAAAAGAGATTCCACTTGAATATTTAGAAGAACTTTTTTTACTGTAGGAACTGTTCAACAGCAGAATAAATTTGACTTTGGCCGTGGTGGACTCTCCCATCTTTGGAGATCTTTAAACAGAGATTGGATGGCCACCTTTCAGGACTGCTTTAGCAGCGTATTCCTGCATGGCAGGAAGTTGAACTAGATAGCCCTTGTGGTCCCTTACAACTTGAAGATTCTATTATTCTATGATTTCCTCTAGTTTACTGTTTTGGGCCTGGGAACAGACAGTGGCTGGAGGCAGACAGGCAGGCAGATGAACAGACAAGACCACTGTTATAACCATAAACCATCCTGCTTCTGCCTGGCTGTTTCAACAACTGCTACTGCTTGAAGCATTTGTGGTATCTGTGTGAGTCCCACACTGACAGCAAGTTGAGATATAAATAAATAAAAATAATACCTCTTCAGGAAGAGACTGGCTATGAAATGGAAAGATTAATGTGCATCCCACATGAGCACATACCTTACCATTTTCCCTAGGTGGCATGAAATTCTTATACTCATGGGCAACATGGTTATTATTTCTGTGGATGCAGTCATAAATCAAAAGCCAACCCTGCACTACTCCATCTGTATGAATACTTGTGGTAAAAAATGGAAGTAACCCAGGGGCAAAACATCCATTAAGTGATTAATGGATATAATATTTATTGCCCAAACAGAATGAGATTCATTGCCTTTCCAATATGTGGTTGCTATGGAAGGACCATAGCTGCATGGCAGAGCACAAGCTTTGCATGAGTTAGGTCATGGTTTCAATCCTCGGCATCTCCATTTAAAACAAACTTAGATAAGCCAGTCAGAGCAGACATTACAGGCTGGATGAACCAATGGCCTACCTCAGTAGAACTCAACTTTGCATGTTCATTAGCCATTGGGCAAGTTTCTAAATGATTCTATAGTAAGAAGAGGCCCTGGACCACTAGAAGAACTGACCAGTAGTATACAAAATGGTGCAACACAGCTAAAGGGGGTATAGAAATGGTATCATATAGCTCACATGGGCTTTGAGAAAGTCAAGTGTCTCCCTCACACCAGAGGATCAGACCTCTCAAGTAGGGTCATACAAGCTTGGACTTAGGTACCAACCACTAAAATCTATTGTAAACAGACACAGGCAAATATCCTTGGAGCCCCACATATAAATATCCTTAGTCCTACTGGCACACCCACAACACTTAGGGGATTGGGTAGGCAGATTTTTGCCATTTTTTTCCTAGACTGCTGAAACCATGCATCACACACACAAGAATGGAATGAGATTCTCAAACGTGTGCCTCTACACACACCACCCAACAGCTTCAAGAAAGCATGACCACATTTCCATGGCCAGAACAGAAGCAGATTCTTTGGCCTTCACCCTAGTAGGGAGAGATGCTGGTACCAACCTAGGAAAACCAGGAGGGGCCCACTGGAGCTAGTCCTGCATGTTTAGCGGACACAGCAGATAACTCAGCTGTGGAGATGTGCTTCTATCAGCTGAAGGACCTGTGCACGCTTTTCTCTGCTGTGAACACTTGCTACATCTGTTAACTATTGGACAAATCCTTTACTCCACAGCTTTGTCTCAACCTTTTTGTCTCTGAATTCTTTTTTAATGTGGTGGTGCTGAGCTGGCATCCAATTCCCAACAGCCTCCCTCTTGCCTACAGAGAACAAAAACAATTTAGAGCAGCCCCACAACAAACTACAACTTTTACTCCTATGACATGTGACTGTAGGTGATGTGTTGAAATTTAGGCTGTGTTGTATTTGGTTGCAGTTTCTACTGAATGGATCACTGAAGTATTTGGGAGGAAAAAGGGTTCCCCCCCCCCTCCAAAAAGTCTTAGCTGATCCTCACTAAATTCTATTTGCCATGCTTTCAGACAGCATGGATTATAACTTGATAAAACAAGATTTAACATTTTTCCTGCTGAAGAAATTATACTGACACCTACTTGAGAAAAATGCCATAGCTTATCCAGTAAATGGATGTCTTGGAATTTTCATTTTACCTTCACGAATGGCTTTTCAAATGCATGGTTCCATTTAAAATAGATTCAAACTCCTTCAATGTCACCATTCTATAGCGAGGTCTGTATCAATAGACCATTGTCACAGAGCCTGAAGACATAAAACTCCTATCTATTTTTTTTTTATTTATAAATAACAGAAATCCATCACAAAAGCAAGCACTCCACATGCCTTCAGAGAGATCTAAGCTGGCAACAAATTAAACTGGATCTTATTACTTGAAGGTCCAAGACCACAAAGAGCTGCTGAACACCGGCGGTGAACTGGTGTCACTTTGATCTCCATTGTAACAGAAAAGCAAAATGACATGTTCAAATGAAAATCATTTATAATGGATGAAAGCAAGGCTGCTCTTTCCCTGAAACAGATATGTCTAGAGGGAGGCCAAAAAGGAAGCGGGGTGTGTGGGTGATACATATGAGTATGCACACGTGAGCGTGTGTGCAATTGCAAAACTGGGAGTCCTCCATACTTTTTAAAAGATAAAATCGCAAAATGGAATAGGATGTGCATTTTAGAACTTCACATCTCGCTTAGTTATAGAGGACCATGGCCTTCTTTTTATCCAAAGCCAGAATTTGGGTTCTACTTAATCAAATGCATCACAGTCTATTCCCTCACCCATCCATATTAAATAAGAAAGCTTCCAAAACATACAGATTTCTTCTACAATGTTTTGGAACACATATGGCTCCAGAGAGAGAGAAAGTGGAAAGAACCGAGAGTGGGATTAAGAGCTGTACCTCAAGCACCAAACCAGACTTGATCAGGGGTGGTGTTACATCCTGAGCCATGGGTAATTAAACTGAAGATGTGGGATCAGTGAATTCAGGGAGCTCCAAAGGGCATGAAACAGACAGAAGTTGGGGATGCAGAACAGGTGGCTTCTGTCCTCCTCCCGCCTCTGCCCCCCACCACAAGCATCTCTTATGGGAACACACAAACAGCAGCTCAATAAGCCAAGTAACCAGAAAAGCAATCCAATAAGTTATCCCACCAACCAACCAAGGCTAGACATATGCTAACAGTTTCAAGCCAGTAAACCTGCTTCTAAAATACAGACTACCATGTAGAGACCTTTGCGGTGGTCCGAAGCAGATTTACTGGCAGGAATCTGTGAGTGTATATGGAGACTTGGGTAGTTGTGAGATAGCTTACTTACAGTGGTTCTTAACCTGGGGGGTGTGGACCATTCGAAGTCTGCAGAGCCCTCAGAGGGGGTCCACATAGGGTTGCCACTCATCCCAGAATTCCATTTTTCCACGGGAGCACCAAAGGTGGGTTAATGCACTCTACTTTCTTCGTGCTCCTTCAGAGGGAAACTGTATTTCTTTCATGCTTTCCCCAAAGCAGCACCAAGACCCTTACTTTCCAGGCACCACTTTGGGGGAAAGGGCAAAAGAAATTTTCTTTTATGCCTGCCTCCTTTAGAAAATTCTTTTAGGAATTTCCTTCCTTTAGGAAATTCCAGTTTATTCTACCTTCCTTTAGGAAATTCCAGTTTATTCTACTCTCCCAGCACTTGAAGGATCTCAGCATGTTCCTCCACAAACCATTAACACGCCTCTTTTCTTTTGCATTGTCTACTGGAAGAATAAAGGATAAGGGGAAGCAATTGATGCGCAACTTTAAACAAATATTTGAATATTTGAATAAATATTTGAACATTTAAATCTAAATTTAAATACTTAAATCTTGAGTTATGTCTTGGCAGTCCCCAGCAACAAATTATATTTACAGGGGTGCCCAGTAAAGAAAAGGTTAAGAACCACTGGCTTACTGGATTGCTTTTCTGGCTACTTGACTTCACATTTCTACTCACTGAAAAGGCAAGATTTGGAAGTCTCCAAGGCCTGTAATGCTACAGAAAGCTTAGTTCCGTTCTAAAAGTTGTCTAGAAGGGAGCCTGAAAATGATGTTGTATGCAACTGATTTCTTACTTGTCTCGTGCAAATTCTACCAGAGACCCTTGGTTTGAGTTTTCTCTACCTGTTTCTGTAAGGTACCTCAATTAGCCCTGCATGGCAACCCATTCAACCAGCAAGGGTAAAACAGGCTTTCTCTGGAAGAACAGAAGTATATTATACCAGGAAGTGAAAGTGTAACAACACAAATTGGCTTCAGTGACACCCAAGTGTTTTAATTTAGCACTGCAAAAGGAATACCCATCAATGCTATCATAATCAGTATTGACTGGTCATCTGGCTAATACTCTCAAAGTCTTTCTTTTTAAAATAATAAGACCATTCACTGTTAACTTTACCCCAGAAAAACTTCTGAAATCTTCTCCATAGAAAAATACAAAAAGCAACAAGTGCCACTGCTGTCTGGACCCAAATGCCTTCTCTCAGAACAACCTTGAAGAACACACTTTATACTGAAGTATGAAGTATGAAGTACTCTCATCCGATGGATAGTTAAATAAATGACCAGGGAAGTGCTAGGCTTTTTGCTACACTTAGCTCTTACATTTGCACTTACAGATGCTTTTAAATAAAATATGACACTTGGGGCTCATTCAGAGGATAATTTAAAGCCATGATTCTCAACAGGAGGCACAGGCTTCCTTAACATATCAGGAGCATGTCTAGCTTCCTCCTCAGCCCCATCTTGCACCCACCTGAACAAAGAGTAATTTATACAGTAGAATCAAGGGGTGAATCTTGGCCTGGACTGTCCCACTTCATTGTCCAGTTGGAGCCCGACCTGCTCCACCATGGGGAGAACAAGCACCCTGTACACAGGAAGAAAAAGCTGGCATAGGAAGATTTTTTTGGCCAAAAGAGTTTTGTGTTTGAGTGACATCATGAATAGACTCAGTCCCCTATGTGAACACCTTTGCAGACTGTAGCATAGACTATGGCAGTGTTACAGCATGGCAAACCTCAAACCAATGTTGGTCTGTGAGCCCCTGGCTGCCAGTCCACAACAAATTTCCAGGGAAGCAAGAAACAGTTGTAGCCAATAGGCACAAATACAACACCAGTCCCTGGCATGTTGGGGGGGGGGCAGAAACTCTGGTTCCCCATGTCAGTCTTTAGTGTATGTCAATGCTGATTAACAAAATGTCTCTTGCAGAGACTAGAGTGATAATCTAGCTTTTTTGTGTTCACTATTTATGTGGGCAGTAACACAGAAAGTAAGGGGCATGTGGACCCTGATCTTAAACAACAGAGTATTTGGATGAGATGTTTTTGTGTGTGTTTTTCTTCAACATCAAGTTTCTGCAAACTAGACTTTCCACTTCCTGGAATATTCTTCTTCCCATATAGCACATCCAGAATCTACACCCATGTTTCCATGTTTGCAAAGACACAGTTGTTATGTGCCTTAAAGTCATTTCCAACTTATGGCAACCCTATGGGGTTTTCTGGTGGCTGAGTATGTGACGTGTCCGAGGTCATCCAGTGGGTTTCCATGGCTGAACGGGGAACTGAACCCTGGTCTCCAGGGTCATATTCCAACACTTAAAACCACTACATAAACATTATTTCAAAATATTTACTTATTTCTGTAATATGATTCCTATTCTGCAGCAGGTATTAAAAGCAGCTTTCTTTGGCATCTCAGAGCAAAAATGATGCCAGAAGATTAGAAAGGTGTACTTAAAAGAAAAACACAAGAAAACACAGAAGGAACCTTAATCCCATGTTACAGTATTATTCATTTAATTGCTTAAGGAGGTCTTGTCACTGGACTCTCTGGCTTGTGGTAGGTGTGTGCATTGTCTAAAAAACACTCCTGCGTGTCCAATATAGTCTTTGCAGATAAACAAAGCGCTTCCATCAATCAAACGTAGGCAACAATTCCATAAGACTCTTTGAATCCAATTATAAACCTGAAGAGGCAACCTGCTGCTGCCAGGTTATATTGCTGCCAATTAGAGCATTTCTTGGGTGCTCAGCACCAAGGAGTTCTGACTTTGTGGGTCAGCTGAAAGAGGGAAAACATCTTGATAATAGGGGATGGGAGGAGGTGGAAGATGGAGAACAATAGAAATGGAAGAAAGCCTCCACAGGTTTCAAAAGAAGCACTGTTGCTCTCTAGCTGAATATGGGATTTTTTTTTAAACACAGACAGCAAAACTAGAGGAGAAAAAAAAAATGAAATTCCAATCTTGAAAGAACTAAATCGGTCAGATTGGTTGAACTTACCACACACCGTTTACATAGCAACTCAGTTAACAAAGTGAAGGACTGTAACTTCATTATCTACAAGCCATGGCCAAACCTCCTCAAAACATGAGGCTAAAGAGAACTCCCAGTCCAAACATATACAGCCATCCCCCACCTATTCAACAGGTTAGAGACCCAGGCACTGTCAAAAAGCCAAAACCAATGAAATGCAAAAGCAAATCAACTTGGTGCCAACCTTTTTTCAGTCTGAACAGAGGCCAAACAAAAAGATGGCACCAAGAGACAAAAAGCAATGCATGGTTGCAAATACAGTATAAGAAATGCACTGCATACAATTTCTAAGATATGTACCATGACTCTTAGAACTTGTATACCATGCATCTCTTATACAGTATTCACAACCACACTCTTCTTCTTCTCTCAACTGTCTCTGCGCCAACTTTTTGTTTGGTCTGTACAGATTGAACTAAAAGATGGTGCTGAGACGACTGAGAGAAAATCAGCGCATGGCCACAAATGCTGTATAAGAGATGCACAGTGCACTGGTATAAGAGATAAGCAGACCAGGTTGTAATTGAAAAGGTCAAAAGAATGGATCACCAAAAAGCAGATTGTTCAAAAGTGGGGGTCACCTGTAAACTTCGCAATCTGGGTCTCACAAATGCCACCTACAACTTCAGATGCTGGCCCACCTCCTGATGTAACCCCTGAGCTAGGAATCAGTGAAGTAATCTATATTGTGAGAGTCAGCATTTTGAATGCACATGAGCAGAGTTCCTAAGCCTTGGGGAGACCACTGAAGTGCCTTACAAAAAGGTGCAAAGGTTCACAGAATCTATCAGCTACTGTTTTGGTTGATGTATCTACCCCTTCTGAAAGCCTCTACCATGAGATTTTATGACACAGTAGACCACTGCATCTAGTCACACAGTTTGTGAAGTTTGAGTGCTGCTGCTTTTTCTTTCAGTAGACACAGTTCAGGGAAGAAAGAGGAAGGTGGTACACCTCTGTGAAGTCGGCTTTGCTCTCACTCATCTCTCTTTGATGCACGTGCCCTCTGACTCTACCACATCATGATCTAAACTACCTAAACTGATCTGATGAAAGCTCATTTACGTAAAAGTACCTCTTCAAGTAGAAAGTTAGGTAGGATTATTGTTAGGTCTCTCTTCCAGCAGGTACGTCTCCCAAGCTTGCTCTTTGTGCCCTGTGGTCAAGAATTACTATGAACACTTTCCACCATTTGTACTACAAGCGTGTTCCTTGGAAAAGTTAATATTTTTCAATCACAAACATCAAGGTACATCACAAACATCAACAGCTGAATCATCACAGAGCATGTCAACACACATTCTCTTCAATAAATAACTAGGGCCAAGCCAATTCAGGTGACAACATTATCAGCAGGAGCTGTGAAACGCAAGAAAAATGATCCGCTGTTCTATGAGGACAGGAAGTCTCCAACTGCCTCCAAATCCAACTGACTCCATAAAGCTCATCGTAGTCCTCAATCCATGGACAACTGAGGAAGAGCCCCTGGGATTCTTCTCCCTGCTTCTTTTACACACACACACACATACATATATATATATATACATACACATACATGCACATAGTGTGTTACTGATTTCAAATGAAAATTGATTTTCATTACAATAGCAGATCACATATATATTACATTCTCGTCACATCATTGCTATTTCCATCTCTTCTAATACATTTTATGTCCTTTTAACTTCCTACCTTCCAGAAGTTGGAATATGCATGTAGGTTTACTTAAACTTCTTAAAGGTTTTCACTGAAGTTCAGCCTGGCTCCCTCTGTAAAGTAGATAATCTTAACATTTTCCAACTCCTTGTCGGTCCATTTGTTTACCTTTATGCTCTCCTAAGTCTCCCTTGCACATAGAATTATATACATTCTTTCTTCTTGTTCTAGAGTTACACTTATCTAATCCAGACACAATCAATCCAAGAACAGCCGCAAAGCTGCCAAAAAGAAGCAGCTGCAAAGGGTCAATAATAACAAAACAGAAGCCAAAATTTGAGAATAACTAATGTTAAGTTCCTCATTTCCAGCTGTCCTTCTGCAGTTCTTCAAGGGCATGTGCTACAACAAGGGCACACAAAACATACCGGTAATAAGAATAACATGTGCTAAGGAAACAAAAAACGATTGGTGAGAGAAAAAGCATCACCCCAAAAAATGACAAGTACAGAGAGGCAATGGTTCAGATCTATTATACAAATTCAGGACTCATGAAAATCCGATGTCAGAACATCAAAATACACACACACTTCACTACATTTTAGTGCATACAAACACTACACTGGTCTGAATGAACAAGTATTATGCCGCACAGCAGCCCTCAAAGGCCTTCTAAGTGACATCGTGTAACCATGATAACAATCTTTATAATCTGTTTTGCATTAAGCTTACTTTGTAGCAAGCCAAAAGCGATATTCAAAATAAAACAAAACAAAAAAGGAAACATGTAGGTTGCACATCAGTGTGCTTCAAAAGGGCATGGACTTGACAAAATACACCATCTATATTTTAACTACCTGGTTGCAAGTATAAAACAGTTACATGGTGCCTCCCCTCTTTCGACCTTTCCACACTGTGTTGTATCACAACCTGAGGCTATTTCATACTATGAAATTACAGCATTATAATTCCACTTCAGCTGCCACTGCTACATCCAATGAAACCTAAGTTTTGTAGTTTGGTGAGACCCCAGAATTGTCTGGATGAAAATCCTAAAGTAACCTTCCCTAATCGCAAATCCCATAATTCCATGGAATGAAATCATGGCACTGTGTAATAGAAAAGATCTTCCAGAACTGAAATGGATTCAATTGGCATTGTTACCACTTGCCTACATGAGACACTCAGCAATGAAAAGAGCAAAATATTTTTATTGTGCTTCAACAATTAAATAAACAAAATGGAACTGGCATGTCTTGGCCGTATAATTTTTCACACATTGACACAAACATCAATATCCGGACACAACTGCAGTTGCAAGCCTTCTTAGATATAGCTTTGTGCATCTCCTGCAATGTTTGCCCACTCCTCTTGGGAAAAGTGCTCCAGCTTGGGAAGGCTGAATGAGATTGTTATTGAACAGCAACTTATAAGTCTTGAGAGTCTCAATCAGACTGAGGTCTGGGTTTTGATAAGAGTCATTCTATGACATTCAGATTCCCATTTTAACCCACCACCACCCCAGTGTTACTTGGGCTGCTTGTCACTGTCCTGAAGGAAGGAGAACCTTCATCCCAGCCCCAGGTCCCTTGTAGACTGAATGAGTTCTCCTCCAGATTTGCCTAGTATTTAGCTCCATCCTTCTGGTCCTCAATCCTGATCAATTTCTTTCGTTAAGAAAAAGTATCCCTGCAACTTGATGCTGTCACCACCATGCTTCACCATAAAGTTGGTGTTCTCAAGGACAACGAGCACTGTTGGCTTTGAGCCATACACAGCGTTTTCCAGCAAGTCTCAAAAGTTCAATTATGGTCTCTTCAAACAGAAAACATTTTTTCCCACTGTTCTCTCCCACTTGCCTTTCTATAAATTCTACACAGGCCTTGATACTGGTTTGTTTCATCAATGGCTTTCTTCCTGCCATTCGTCCATAAAACCCAGTTCTGTGGAACATCCAAGTGATAAATATCCCCTAAATAGTTTCTCCCATCTCAGCGCATATCTGTCCAGCTCCTTCAGAGGTATTAACGGGCCTTCAGGTTGCTTCGGTAACTAATGCCCTCCTCACCTGGTCACTGCATTTTGGTAGACAACCTCTAGGCAGGGTCTCGGTTGAGCCACGAACTTCCCATTTTGTAACAGTGGCTTTAATAGTGCAGATATTTTTTTAATAATCCAATCATGGTTGATGTTTCTGTACCACTTTCTCCTGGATAGGCCTTTGGCTTCCATGATGCTATTTTTTTAGATATGCTGTCCAAAAATACATGGCAGTTTGTTTTCATGTATTTAAATGCTGATGCCACAATATAAATATTTTGCTGCTTCACTGTCTTCTGTATCTTGTGTATCTCAGGGGGTAGTAATGTTAATTAAATCTATTTTGATTCTAGATTTTAACAGAACAAATTGTGGAAATGTTAGAGAGTGGATGCTGACAATTTCTGCAAGGTATGGTTAACAGGGGTAAAATAATGCATATTTGCTGTGATCATGAGAGCACAGCCTGTTTTATACATTTTTGAGCTGACAATTCAAAACAAGGAGGACAGGAGTCCTCAATCATTACTAAAATGTTTCAGAACACACAATACACATGGATGAATTTGTATTGTTCAGCAGGACTTCTAAACTCCTGCTGTTATCTTATTATAGACCTAGTATATAATGTGTGGGTACTACATAAACATGCACTAGTGGCAAAGGGAAAACTCTAGTCCTAGAACAAAGCACAAAGAGCTGCTGTTTACTGCAAAGTGAACCCTCCCAGTCGGGCAAAATGCTTTGGCAGGCATTGTCAAGAAAATGTGAGTATTTCAGCCATTGTCACAGCTGCCACTTCTCTGGAAGCCCTATGATTTCACTCACTTGCTAGCAACTGTTTACCAAGTAATTAAACTAAGTGGAGTCCCATCATTCCCTCTCGTAAAGTCAACAATGGTGAATTTCCTAAATACCATTTTAAAAGGCTTTCCCCTCAGTGCCTGCTGGCTGCGTCTTGCATCCATTTTCACAGTGTTGAAGCCAGCACATGGGGTTATGAATGCTACAAGCACCAGGAAAACCCAAATTTAGCACTCAGAATGCAATAGGCAACATCACAAGGCTCCCACAACTTTTGATTATAATGGGCAGGATCCAGAAATGAGAAGTCCTCCTGATTCCAAGTAATTAACCTTAGCTGTGTTCTGCGCTTTGAACATCTTATCTACCTTATCAAAATTTCAAAATCTTACCAATAGGAATGCTAGAAGGAGGGATCAGCAAAGGAAGAGAATAGGGGAATAATCATGTAAGGTAATGGTGGGATTACACTAAATGAAAATACCGTATCTGTGATCTCTGAAGCCTCATTTTTTTTCAATTGTCAATGAACAGAAAGGCCAGTTTTGCTGGCAAATATCACACATACTTTATGTAGCCTTGCTTAGCAAATAAATAATTCCCTCCAAACATTTTTACAGAAGAGAAGGGACCACAGCTTTTTAGCTAGTTCTCAGAATCTCCAAAGGTCTTGGATACCAGAGCCAAGACTTTTGCTTCAAGTTCTGACTCAGGACTGACTCTCCAGATCTTTGCTGAACCTTGCACTATGGGTAGTTCTGCTATTACACAGTCTTCACACCTTTAAAGGCCTTTGGATAGGGATCCTGTCTTGCTTGTTTTTCTTACAGCCCCCAGTAGACTATTATATGAAATAAGCAGCAATACTTTATATTCAAACAGTGAGCGCACATGTAATGCACACTGCTAGGGCTAGGTACTGCCCACTCTCACATATTTGCAGGTCAGAACTAAGCAGGAACATCACCTGAGCAAGCCCAACTTTGGGGCGAGGAGGCAAGAAAACAAATTACAAAAGAACATGTGTGTGATTCAGGGATGTATTTCATTTATTCCAACGGAGGCTTCTCTACAGATAGACACCAGCCATTTGAGCTACTGGTTGGGTCCGCACAGCTGGAATTCTACTGCTTTGCAATGAGAGTGCATCCAAGTGTTCATCCAGGACACCTGAACTAAGCAGTGGCCAGATCTCAGGCTTGTTGCTCTCTCAAAAAGAAGTAGAAGTAACCAGAACATATATTAGGGCGCTGCTGCTGTAAATAGAGAGAGAGTCAGTGCCATACTTGCTCACAACAACCAAGGATTATCATGGTACCCAAGTTTATTTTTAAATTATGAGGGGTTTCTTTTGAGAACTTCTACTCATTCTGACAGTGCCTTCCATAACAAAGTCAGTTACCACACAATTAATCTTTCAGCCTTTTCTAATCCTAAACTTGCACGATATACATTTCACAGTCCCTTTAAGTGCCTTTAAAATTACAAGCACTTCATATCATGATTCATGTACCACAGTGCATGTGCTGTTCTGTTTCCCTCTCTGCCCCTCATCTCAATTATATCTTAACATTATGGGGACTGGAGCACATTAAATAAATCACATTGCACAGACTCTCAGTAAAGTAATAATACTCACACGCATTTTAGAAGGAATTGGCCTGCATTACAGATGTATGTGTAATGTCATTACCTTATTTGCAGCAATAACTGTAATATCACACAGCAGTGACTGCTTCTAGCTATGGATGGAAGCTTTTAGCAAACCTTATGTTTATTCAGTCGCTGGTAATTAGCTGCTTTGGTTAATATAATCCAACATTTACAAACAGCAATTTACCCAATATATAAACCCGCTCCAACAATTAACACAGCATTGTTATTGATTAAGATTTAATGCAGCGGTTGCTAGTTCTACAGAGTAACACATAACAAAAATGATCTGTAATTCGTCAGAGGACATTTCCCTGTCAAAGTACTTTGCTAGCAGATGTACAGTTTGAAATGCACTCCTTATCAGCCATGTACTTCTAATGCCCATAGAGGAAGAACAACAGGTTAGGAGTTCAGATATGTTCAGGGTTTTTTTTTAATGGCTAAACCTGTTGCATTGAGCCTGTAATATGTTAAATTTTAAAGCACTTTACGCCACTGCTTTTTTTTTCACCACTTCCATAAACACAGGACATTGTGACACTGGTTCCTTCTATCACTACCAGATCTGTCCCATTCCTACCCAGGGGACATCCTTTCCCATTGCATTGGGCTAGGAATATTTATCTCAAACATCTAATTCATTCATTCATTCATTCATTCATTCATTCATTCATTCATTCATTATTTTATTTTATTTATTTATATCTTGCCTTTCTCTCAATAATAAGGCAGCTAACAAGAATACATGCTAAAACTATATAAACTCTTCAATAAAAGCATAAATGTAAAAGTTATTTCAAAACAATTTATAAACTATTTAAGTCAGAAACATTAACCATTAAAAATATTAAAATTCGTTAAAAGACTACACACAAGCCTTGGCAGGGGGACAGAGAAAGGTCTTGCTAAAAGATCCTAGGCTCTCAGAGGGTCAGCAGCAAATGAGTAGTAATGAAGGGATATCTTATGCTCCACATTGCTAGAGAAAAGAAGCAGGAATTTCCGGGAACAACAGGGTCATTATTAGACCTGTCTTGGAGAGCCAGTGTGGTATCGTCATCTGAATGCTGGACTAGAACTCAAAGACAAAGACTTAAATCCGCACTCAGTCACCCATTGGGTGACCATGTGGCACCTCAACCTTGCAGCAATCTGAAAATCTGCTCAGCCAGAAAGCCATCCAGCATTCCTATGATGTCTACATGGATCAGAATATCACTCCCAACTCCTCATGATAGAAACTGAGCAACAGATTTGCCCTGGATTTATGGGGATATTATTTATTCAAAATAGTTCCATGCTGCCCTTCTGTAAAACAGGCTTAAAACAGTAGCCATGTAGGTTTTTGATACATGGAATATCTAACCCCTGTCCCTACATAAAACAGAAGAGAACTGCTGGATCAACGCACAGGTTAATAAAAAAATTTCTTTGGTAGCAGCAGCAGAAAGCTTACATTCTTCAACACCCTGCAAGTGAATATCACAAAGAAAGGCAGAGACACCACTTCCCACCCTCAAAGACATTAACTCAAAGTATATTCACTCCTTGATATATGCATAAACATAACAGCATTAACAGAACTGACACATAAGCATTTGCTGGCAAATATATCCCTTATCTCCGAGTCACAGATCTGGTGTAGTCAGCTACCCGTTAGCCATATTCCATTATTTTAACGCTTACAAACACATTATTTGCTTTTCATAAAAATGCTAACAGTTGTAGCAAGAGCGGTATCAGGTATTTAATTAGACTTCCAAATCATTCCAACACCTTCCTACAGCATAATTTAGCAAAGGGAGAAAGCTCCAGAAATTCTCTATTTATCTTTATGACCAACAGGCACATGCTCACAGTATATATATACTGCTAAAAGAGAATTCAACCATTGTACTCCTTTCAATGCAGAGTGTAAATGAGACAAATAACTCCACATAATCAGTGACTTGCCTTGGGTGGAGACTTGCACCCAAATATTGCATGAACACAAAATGTGTTAAAATCCAAAATAGTCTATCACAGTGAAGTATGTTTTACAGAAATTACTGTACATGTTTCAGCAAGGCAAATTAAGGTAACACTCCACCTCATGTAGAACTTGCAACACAATGAACAACAGAGCCAACATGTGGGCTAAGCACAAAGAAGATCAAATAAACCCAATGGAGGATATATTTTTCAAATTCTGAAAGAGAAGACTAATATTGTTATCCTGTCAAAAATAAAACTAGACACATAGGGAAATTTTCCCCATTGTGTATGCACGTGTGTAGCTATAGGCGTCTCAGTTGTTGTACTATAATCAATCAGGTCAGATTGGCTAAATATAGAATATGAAGTTGTACTTATTCTTCTTCTAAGGAGAGAAGCACTGACAAACCCTAACATTCAGAGGAACAACTGAACACACTGCTAAGGTTGCTTCTATTTCACAAAATCTCTTGCTTTGGAATCAGTCCCAAGCACAAGTAACCCAGACAAAATGCGACACCTAGGCCCAGAGACTCACATATCTCCTTCAGCGAAACACAGTATTCCACTGGTGTATTGAATCAGATTTTTTTTCCCAAAACGGAACTGGTAAGTAGCGCAGAAAGTGACTTAGGTACTACATTTATACCTTAGCAAAAGAAAGTTAAACTGTAGGTGTATACAGTACAGCTCCCTTTAGATATCTGACCTTTAAAACCGACCTCTTCTTTCAGGTATAGTCATTTTTAATTAAATGTAATGGAATTATATGCTATTCCCTTACAAATATTTCAATAAAATAATTTCCACATAAGGTTTTGAATGTGTTTGAATAGAATATTTAAACCAAATATGTTAAACCAGATAACATCATTTAGCAGTTCTACTTTTTCTGGGACGAAAAACACATCACAAAATAAAGAGTACATATTCCAACAAATGTTGATGGGATTTGTAGTCCAATAATATCTGGAGAATGGTTGGATCTATATATGAAAGAGCAGACCCAAATTTAAAACCTCCCTACCTATACTAATGACTTACATCAACAGATAAATACAACAACAGTAACATACTCTCAGCCTCTGACAACCCTACGATAGGTTCGCCTTAGGGTCACCGTAAGTCAGAAATGACTTGAAGACACACAACTACAACAACAACAACAACAACAAATCAAAATAATAATGTTTACAAAAATGGTTAGACATGAATTTTCTTGGAATGTCTTAACTATGGACATCCTACCTTATTTCATTTATTAAAATGTATATATCTGGTCTTCTATCTATGAGTGTCAAGAGCAGTAAACAATAAAATCAACCTGGCCAGCTTGAAACAATATGCACAACAAAATGTTTTTGAAAGTTAAAAACATATTAAACAATTCAACAAATTAAAAGAAGACTACGTAACTAAAAATGATTAAAATTGTTTGAATCAATTTAAAACGGCTCACTTGAGTGAATTTGTATGAAACTAGTTAGGACACTACCTTAGGGAAATGGATCAGCCTAGACAACCAAACCCTAAAATACCTGTAACGTGGGATCCAGGGTGACAAAGTGTAGCCCTCCAGATGTTATGGGACTGCAATGGTCACCAGCCCCAACCAGCACAGCCAAACCTGAGGAACGATGGGAGTTGCCATCCAGCCACATCTGGAAATCACTTGTTCATTCCTGATTGAGACTCTCTGGCACAAAAGTTGGTAGCTAGATCCACAAGGAATGCTCTCACAGATTACAAACATTTTTGAAAACTTAGTAACTTGCACCTGTCGTACAAATACCCTAATACAAACAAGAGCCACCCATTCTTACTAATTCTATGGAAACATGAGCAGTCTAAAAGTCAAATAAGGCCCCTAAAAGTCAAAGCAAACTGTAGAAACGAGCAGATCAGAAGATCAAGAGACTGGACCAACTCCCCTTGTGCTTGAATTTCTGGGCCTGGAGGGCCTGACATTGTCATGTAAGACTGATGCAGAATTATAACTTGGTTAAAATTGGAAGGGGGCTCTACCTGTCCCTTAGGGCCCTGTCTTCCTCCCCACCCCCCAATTTTATTCTGGCTGTGTACTTCAATGCCAATCATTATACAGAGGCAAGACGATATTGTCTTTAGACACTTTCTGGTAAATATTCCCCAGTTGTTGATAGGCTTGGCACACCATTCAGCTGACCGAATAAGTTTAAAAGTAGACTTACTTATTTAACAGTGGTCATATTCTGTCAAATATTCTAGGACTGCAGGAATGAACTTTTTTGCTTCCATTTATTAGTTTGGGAAAGAAAGAAGGAAGTCTAGCTCCTAGCCCTAACATGAGCAAAGCCAGCAGAACACTAATTGCTTCCCGCTTTTTGGAAGGAATCTCCAAAAAGGAACGGTAACAGTCATGAGAAGAAAAGTCACTGTATAATGGTTAAAGTTTCAAGTTAGAACATAGAAGACTGTGCATCAGGCCCTCAGTCAGCCATAAAGTTCAGCAGTGGGCAGTAGGGCATTAAAATGGGTGGGCTACACTCGTTCCCCAAGCTCCATGCAGAAAAGATATAATTATAATATTCTATTCAATGTTCAAATGTAATTCATTAATGTAAAAGAATCAAAATGTATTACTTTTGAAAAGGCAATGACACTGTCACAATAATCACTGTTTGATATGAGTTTTGCAAATTTGTTGAGGATTATCTTCTCTGCTGCCCTAAGAACATTAACATTTTTAAAAAACACACACTTGGCCAACTCTAGCCAATGAGTTAGGAGAATCCTTTTTGGACTGGTGAAATACACAGTTCCTGAGCTTATGCTTAGGAGTTAATGCTACCTTCCCAGCATTTATGTCCTTCCTCTTTTCTCCTCCACACCCTTGTCCTTTTTATGGAGGAGGAGGTGCAAAAGAAATACATGGGGATCACATCAGGAAGTGTCCCTCACCACTGGTAGTATTTGTCAAGGCTTAGTTTGGTTTACAAAGCCACCATCTGCAACCCCACCAACCCTGCTCTATATAGTAGAACAGTCAGCTGGCATTTATTAATCAACAGCTGCCTTCATCAACTTGAAAAGGCCTCCAAAGTTGCCATCACTCTAGTTATTGACAAAGACACCTAACAACACACAACATGGAGTCAGCCAACCACTCTGCATATATTCAAATCTACTCTCTCATCATTTAATCCTGTTACAATTATACAATGACCACGGGAATTCAAGAATCACACAGCCCTGTTTTAAGAAAGTGAGAATAAAGAAAACTATTACATTCATTAAAATGCTCTGAAAATGAGTAGTTTATCATCCATGTTGCAGAATAGAGCAGGGTGAGCATAAATTATTTATGATGTGTAACAGTTTAATGGAGCATAAAATGGATTTTCTTTTCCTCACTATTAGCAAAAGTTGTGGGTTTTCTGTGTGTTAGTTCCAAACTTGACAATGTACCCTACCCATTTAGAATTATGACAGATGCATCAATTTTCTAAATTGTTCTATATCAACTGCAAGTTAAGAGAAAATTGCTTGCAGTAGGCTGTAACTGCTGTTTTCTAAGGTACCACACTGGTACCCTGCAGAGATCTTTCATAGTTGCTTTATGGAGTCTTTCAGCAAATGCATAACTTTTGACAAACCATCCTAAAATTTGGAGAACTTCCATCAGCTGAGCTACACACCAGCAGAGAACAGCAGCAACAGCAAGTCATCACTTTGAGATGATAAGTACGCACATGTGAACAAAATACCACCCATAATCTGCTACAACTATTTCAACTGATGAAACAAAATTCAACAGCAAGGAAAAAGCAGACACTTATGTGAACCATGCATTATACCCACCTTCTGCCAACCTGGAGGTCCTATAGTCCTCTGTGACCTTCTTTAGTCGGAGAGGAAACAAGGCAGATAAAAAGAATAGCTTGCAGAAGTCACAACATCCATCATCAGATACACACACAAACACACAAATGGAGTGGGGGCAGAAGAAAGTGAACCTAACTTCAAACAAGATTAGTAAACATAATTAGCAGGTCTTGTGCCCCAAATAAAGGGTAAAAGTGGAGAGTACAACTCAATGAACGAGGAAAAATCTGTCTAGGTAGATGTCAGAATTGTTCAGGACAATAATGAAGAAGTCACAGAACAGGAAATTAATGACAGGCAGATGCCCCAGCCCAATATGAAGCCTAGGAAGGCTAGAAAGCAATCATTCAAGATCAAGAAGGATAGTGACAAGCTGGAACTACAATTGACTTAATCCTTCAACTTTGGGTTGCATCATTCCCTGATCTTGCTTGATCCTATGTCTACCAGGCTCCCTAACTAATCCCTGTCAGCTTTCCAAATGTTCTTCCTGATTATATGCTGCAGAAGATCTGAGCATGGACAAGTCGGTACCAAGTGAATCATTTCAAGAAACGAAGGACGTTAAGAAAGAAATGCCTCTAGTGCACAAAAGGTGGATATGCTGGCCTTGGTAAATCCAGGCTTCAGTCTCCAGAGCACGGGGACCTCAAGAACTTAAGAAAGCAGCCTTGCTCAAAGCTGGTGCTCTCCAGATACGCTGGAGTAAAATTCCCATCACACCTTCCAACTGCCACGCATGTTGGGGATAATAATAGTACCAGTGGAACACCTCAAGAGGGCACTAAACTGGGAACACTAAATCATCATCATCATCATCATCCTCACCACTGACAGCCCACTCTTCCCAAAACCAAGAATCAAGTCAGTTTACAAACCAAAACAAGCACAATACAATTTAACTATATAATGTAATATAATATAATTAACATAGTACAATAGTCAGCCCTCCATATCTGAAGATTCTGTATCCATGGATTCAAGCAATATTTTGAATATCTGAATATACAAAAAATATACAAAATATACAAAAATATACAGAAAAATTCCCAAAAGCAGACTTTGATTTTGCCATTTTATATAAGGTTCAGCATTTTACTACACCACTCTACATAATGGGACTGCAGCATCTACAAATTTTGGTAGCGACAGGGGGTCCTTAAACCAAACCCCAGTGGATCCTGGGGGGCCCACTGTATATGTCAACGTTAAAATGGATTTAAACTATTAACACCAAAAGCAATTTCAATCTTTCAATTAAAAATATTAAAAAGCAGTTTAAAAAATAGCATAAGTTAGCCAACGCATCACACTCCTAAAAGCCCTCTCCTAATAACCTTCAGTTCTCAAAAGCCAGTTGGAATGAAAATGTCTTTGCTGACGGAAGGAGAGTCAGTGCAAGGAAAGGAATCCTAGAGCCTGGGGCAGCCACCGAGAAGGCCCTATGCTGCCTCCCCTCTAATCATGAATGTAAAGGTAGCAGGATTGAAAGAAGATCCACTAGAGAAACATCGTTCTTCAAATACGTCCTTCCTGTCAAAACAACATACTATTAGTAGTCTTGTGAAGTCTTTCCTCCCCTATGCCAAAATACCAATAGTTTTTAGCTGTCATTTTAATATTTACATTCTGGCCTGTATTATGCAAACACGTCTGGCAGCCTTCTGGTTCAGACTTGCACAACACAGAAAATACTTCACCACTGTTGTGTTGCGTATATATATTATTCCTTTTGTTGAGATGACTCAAGTGACTCTACAATCTACATATTAACATGAGTGAACAAATGCTGGGAACCGCTTGTACCGTGGCTGTCAGGGGCTGTCAGGGGCTGGCTGGAGGTGAAAAACTGCCCTGGGGATGTTTGGGAAAGAGAAGAGCAACTTTAAGAGAAGTGTTGAAAATAAATGAATAGCCCAAAGTGCATTCAAACACCCTGCATGTGTACTGAAGAAACACTCTCCTACTTCAAAAATTATACATGGGCAAGAACATTTTCTTGCATTTGGAATTCTCTTTTTCTTGATGTATTCTAAATGCCCTAGTAGAAATTATTATGAAAAGAAACCATTAAAGGTATGCTAATGACTATGAATTGTGACAGATGCTATAGAAACAGGACTGTTGGCTCAGTCACAGCACCATTAACTATCTATCATAAAGTACTCTGAACTTGCTCGTTTATTACTACTGCACCGCCCAAGGGGGAAGGGAAGCAGCAAGACAGTTTCTCCAAGGCAAAATCATAAGCCACTTACTTATCCTAATGTCATGATCCCTACTGTTTATCTGCATGATAATTAGGAAAATGAGAAGGAGTGAAATACTGTTTCTTGAAACGTGTGCAGAATTAAGCATCCTTCTAAACCAGGGAAAGATGATAATGTCCCATCTCGGTAGACCAGTCGATTTCTAAAGCAGACAACTTACTGGATGCACTGTCACCCATGTCAACACAAAGGAAAGAAGCTATAGAACCATAAAACTATAAACAGGCAGCACAGTGTTGTGGTTTGAGCCCTGGACTACGACTCCAGAGACCAGGGTTCGAATACTCACTCAGAGATGGAAACCCATTGGGTTACACTGGGCAAGTCACACTCTCTCAGCCTCAAAGGAAGGCAAGGGCAAGTGCCTTCAGAACAAATCTTGTCAAGAAAACCATATGACAGGTTCACCTTAGGGTCACCATAAGTTGGAAAGGACTTCAAGGCATGCAGCAATGACAAAGATATCTAGTGGAGTGTCAAACAAAAATATGTGCAAATTTGGGCTACATGCTGTACTTACATCTAATAGAAACTACCTTTAATCACCACTTACATGACACATTTAATGATGTGCACCAACACTGCTCAAAGTGATGGTTCATGGACCATTGCCAATCCCTGAGACACTGGCTGCTGGAGAGTTTCTAAGCAAGAAAGACGTGTAGGAACGTCTTTTCTGCCAAGATACCTCATTTGTGGAATACCCTTCCTTCAGAGACCCAACAGGCACCAACACCAGTTTCATTTAGCTAGCTAGTGAAAATTTAGCTGTTCACCAAAGTCCTTTGGGCTTCACTGATTTATCTCAAATGCTAATGCACATGGATTTAAATTGTCCTAATCTGTTTTAACTTGTATTTATGATTCATTAGTTTATTTAAAGTAATTTTATTCTTTTAAACTGTTTCAATTTGTTTCTATTAACTTCATTTGTCCATCAACCCAAGATTTTTTTTGATATTGCACTGAGATAAAAAAGAAAGAAAGAGATGACCAATTATGTACTCTGTTTGCCTTCTGGGTGAACACACACAGAGGAGAAGTAGGCACTGCTCAGTACGGCAAAACTACTGAGTAAGTTAGAAGCACAGAGCTGGAAGGAATCCTAAGGGCCATCTCATCCAACCCCTGCCATGCAGAAACCCTTAGCTAAAGCACACCTGAAAGACAAACTATCCAAGCTACATTATATAAAAAAACCCCTCAAATCTACCTGCACCTTTCTGCTTTTGTCTTTCCTTGCTTCCTTCCTCATATATCCATCTCCCTGTCTGTTCTCTGAATTACCCAACTCTGCTTCCTTTTGCTATGCCTCACACACTGCACTGCTCCCACCAGGGCATTTGGCTCTGATGGCCATTTCAAGCTATGGATTGCATTCCTCCTTTCTAGAACCGCCACAACCTGATCCTAAAAACATGGTCACACCTACAGGTTAACAATTGTCAGTCTGACAGCTTAATGGTACTGTTGCACATTCTTCATTTATTTCAACGTTTCACACTGGTACACATATAATGGCAGAATGGAGTCTCTGTACAGTTGTGGGAACCTAACGAAAAGATTTGCATTTGCTTAATTTTCTTTACTTTATTTCCCTACATTTGTAATAGCCCGATTCATGAAGGGATATATGGATAAAATGAGAGAGGAAGCCACACACCCACTAAACGTGTACTCTTGTTCTTGTTGCTGTTTGCCACCAAGCCAACTTTGACTTCAATGAGAGACCACCAAGGCCCTAGTCTTCACCCATCCTGATCAGATCTTGCAAACTCAGGGCCATGGCTTCGTTGCTTAAATTAATCAACTTATAGTGTGGTGTTCCTTTTTACCTACTACAGTCATCCCTCCACATTCACTAGGGTTAGGGATACAGGACCCCCGTGAATAGGGAAAAACGAGAATATATCTAGGCCCTCCCAAACCATATTTAACACACCAAAAAGTATTATCAACATATTCAATCCACCATGGATTCCTTTGAGGCATCAGGGTTCCTTCACAAGTCAAAAGTGGGTGGCTGGTGGGGCTTACTGTCACCTCTGATGCTGCCCCATAACATTTTGAAGAGGGACTTACAAGCCTCTTCCACGATTTCTCAGTCTCACGAGGCTTGCAGTCCCTATTAAAAATGGCTTAGGAAGGCAGTAGAGGTGACAGCAAATAATCCATGAATAATCAAATCTGCAAAAGCAAAACCTGCAAATGTGGAGAGCTCACTGTACTTTCCACTTTACCAATCACTACTATTTTTTTCCAGTGAGTATACTAATCACTATTCTCTCTTAATCAGTAAGAGGAACATTTCCAGAAAGGTTGCTACAGCATTAGAACTCCTGCTGTGTGAAAAACTGAAGCGTTTGGCTTGGAGGGAATTCTAGGTTGAGGGTACGCAGAGCCACGGGGAAGGGTAAAAGCATCCCCCCCAAAAAAAATGCTGACAGAGTTTCAAATAGCACTGTTGTCAGGGTCAGTTTATATTAAGAAAACTACAGAAAATACTAAGGTTAACATCTTAGACACAACAAATCCTTAGGGGGGCTGCCTCTTGACAAGTGTGCATTTTTTTTATCATTATAGAGTACAAAGCAGGAGGGAGACATATATGGATCTAAACACCCACACTAAAAAGAAAAAAGCATGTCTGAACCCCAAGCCCTTGAGATAGCTCAAGTTAAAAAAAAATAAATGCAATGAACTCCAAAAGCTGTCCAACAGTCTGCAAATATTTTGCAATTTCACACCAGAGAATGGATGACTTCTTCTGTTGGTGGGTTTCACTGTGCTGGAAAACAGACAAGATAACTCTGAGTATTCCTTGCCTAAGAAAACTCTATGAAATTCGTGGGGTCACCATAAGTCAATAGGCTACCTGAAAGCCCAAGCACACATGCTCCCACACACAAACTCCTAACCAAAAGGACAAAGGAATCATTCAAGACTCAAGAACTAGAAGTCCCACTTTAAATATATACAGATTTTAAAGCAGAGATGGTCCTTTAAAACCTTTGCTCTGGCTGGCTAAATAAAAATGTTAGCAAAACAGCAAAACAACAACAACAGGGTTTTTCAGTTGACCAAAGCAAACTGCTGCTGGCTTGCCCTGGATTCCTAATGGGGACTGTTTTACTTGGCAGGTTATCTATGCTGCAGGCTTAATGCACAACAGCTCTGGTCCTCCAACAGCCCAACAGAGAGCTAAGATTTCAAGGCAATGCTGTTCTTTTATTCTAGAGCACCTCTCCAACTCAGTGGCTTTATGTATCAACTAACTGTTCTTACAAACAACTTAATAGAGCCGTGTGCTAATCTAATCGTGTCAGGACACAAACGTCATTACCTTTTTTAAATTCTTCATTCTCTTTCACTTTTTTCAAACAACCACTTCTTATTGAGAACTTTTTACTGCAGCAATTTAACAAGAGACATTTACACTACACAAATCTCCAACTGGAAGCCGTACATCACCAAGCATACTGTGATAATGGGGCTTCCCATTATCTAGACTTAGCAAAAAGGGGGACACTTCCCTCTTCAGGTAAACCAAGGGTTAATAAAGTGTTGGGATTAGATTACATTTTAGTGTGGGGTCAGCATCATAGGTCATGTGGGTCACCATTATAGGTCACAGGGTGAGACTTGATCAATCAAAAAGGAAAGAGGTGAGCATCTTCAGGATGCTTCCAGATGCTTCCAAGGAGAAGTTATAAAACTTCTTGCGAGGCCATGTGGCTGGGAGATAACAAAGGGATAACAAAGAGACAACAACCAAGGGACCTCCTGGAGGGGGGTTCTGAGCCAGTAGCAGGCTGCAGGCCGTAGGCCGTAGGTCTAGCCTCCTGGTTTCTCCCTTTTAGAACATCTAAGCCTGAGAACCATCTGTGAGTACTAGACTAAAGTAGTTAGTCGCGTTAGGGACTTTTCTGTTATTTTGGAGGCTGGCTGATCTAACGAATGTATCTGTGCTTTTATATCTGTTTTTTTTGTAACTACTTGTAACTAAGCGTGCCTGGTAGGAGGGAGCTTCCCATGTGTGGTAATTTGTCTTGTTTATTTGCATTGTCAAGATATGTAATTGGTTAGTGTTACTTGATGCTGCGCTGCTTCTTCTGATCTTGCCCTTTAAGATTAAGGTGTAGAGTGAGATGAGGCTACGCAACTGTATGTTAATTTTATGTGTTTGACTCAGGCACTTGTAGAGTAATAATGTACAGCTGCGTGAAGTGTATATAAGCAGTTTGGAAAAACTGCTCTTTCTCTCTCTTTCCTTGTGTCTCCTTGCTGTGTTGGTTTGTATATTGCTCTGCTGTTTTACTGTTTGACTTTATCATGTTTTGCTAAATGCCTTAACTTGTTATCTGCAATAAACCTTTTGTACTTTTTCTTTATTGCAGTTTGAAGTGGCTGTTTTTCCTCTAGGCTGTAGTTTTATTGCCAGAGGTTTTTTGGAGGTCCTTGTTTGTTTAAACAAGTACCCCAGATATAAGGCTCGCTATAGGCACGCAGCCGACCTTTAATAAATACTTTCTGTAAAAGACCCTGTTTCTCTCTTTCCCACGCCAAGCTAGGTAGACTGGGGGAAAAGGAAGATCCTTAAGCTTAGGGATGTACGTGGTTGGACAGAGTCCCACTGTACTGTCCAAGTGTCCAGATAATTCATAATTCAGTGGGTGGTGGCAGCGAAGATGAATTAACAGCTAAAATTCATAACAGGCTGGAATATACGTCCCAGCAGCACATGGGGACTTTCCAGCTTCACACATACTGATTAGGAAACAAAGCCGGATGCAAATGAATGGGACTTGCTCCCAACTAAAAATGGGAGGGATTATGCTGGAATTGTACACTTTTTCATATGCAGTGGCCTCCCTCTCCTTGGTAAACTTGACCAGGATTTTAGCTCTGGAATGTATTATCACAGCTATACATAACAATTATGTTATAACAGACTAAACTAGGAAGCCTGGTTAATTTTTTTTTTAACTAATCCAGGTAATCTCTCTCTAAAATGTTCTACCAATGAACAAGAGTATACTCAACAAGGCAAACCCCCTGCGTAACACTTTTACAACTGTTGTAAACTGGTAAATGAAAATTGCTATTACAGGTACACTTGAATTAACAAAGTCATTGCATTCCTGGGCATTATTTCTGTAACAGAAAATTTGGTGCCAGTGGCAGAAATAATACGGAATGAGTATGGATAGATTGCTACATCACAAAAAGGAACCATAGAATCAGAGTTGGAAGAGACCGCAGGGCCAAAGCAAAATAGAGGGATGCCATTACCTCCCTTGATCTAGACATCATACTCCTGTTGATGCAACCAAGAATCACGTTGGCTTTCTTGGGTGCTATATCACACTGCTGACTCATGTCAGCAGCAGGAAGAGTTTAACATGTTTTGTTCAATAATGACAACATACACATGTGAAATGAAACAACTAATAAAAAAAATGGACCCTCTAGAGACCATTTGAAAGATTCTCCCAAAATGCACCTATGGTTGATCTTTTTCTTACATCAGCCTCTACTTTTCTTATGAATTCTATTTTGGTGGCCAGATCTAAGTTAGTTAGTGAGTTAGGGGTTGTTGTTTTTTTCCAAACATGCTGGGGGCAGCTGTCCAGAGGAGGGCAACCAAACTGGTAGAAGGCCTGGAAACCATGAAGCCCTATGAGGAGTGGTTTAGGGAGCTGGGTATGTTTGGCCTGGAGAAGAAAGGGTTAAGAGGTAACATGATAGGTATGTTTAAATAGTTGAAGGAAATGTCATATAGAGGATGGAGCAGGCCTGTTCTCTGCTGTTCCAGAAACCAGGACAGAGAGCAATGGCTTCAAACTTCTGGAAAAGAAATTTCCATCTAAACTTTAGGGAAGAACTTCCTGATGGTAAGAAAGTTCGACAGTGGAATACACTCCCTCAGTGGAGTGTGGCAGTGTCTCCTTCTTTGGAGGTTTTTAAAGAGAGGTTGAATGGTCATCTGTCAGGAATGCTTTGATGGTGTATTCCTGCATGGCAGAATGGGGTTGGACTTGATGGCCTTTCTTGTTTCTTCCAAGTCTTATGATTCTATGATGAGGCAAACTTATCTGATTTCCCCTTTTCTCTCTATTTTACTGTTCATGCATGCTCAGTAAGGGATTCTGGAGGCAGGTACTGTCTACCTTGACTGTTGTGAGAGCCACACACAGCTATAGCAGGGTCCTGAGAGCAGAGTCCTGTTCTTTCCCTGCTCAGACTTTACTGCATCATTTACTACAGGAACACTCTGCAAACAGATACCAAATGTCTGTTTTTCTCCAGTCTTCCTCCACCATTCTCCCAACATCAACACTGCTAAAAAAACTTCCAGCTCGACAGAGGACAAGAAGGAAAAGGGGTTGGGCAGGAATAAAAGACTCTGTAGAAAGGAGCCTCCTCGTCAGAAGCTTTGTTTACTCAGATACGCTTGTAGGTACCTCTTGTTTAAAACCAGAAACTAATTTCTTTCCCTTTTTTGAAAGAAACAAAGACAAATCATACAAAGAAGTAAAACAGATTTTAAAAAAAAGAAAAAAGAACAGTCTGATCAAACAATCAACCTGCCAGATCTGTCACACTGCTGTTTGGAACAGGGAGGCTTCTGACTACATTTAAAGATTCTTACTGGGTGAGCAAGTCATAGCCAACTGCGTGCAGTTGCACCTGCATCATATGATTTAGAAGGACAAACTCTGACAACTTCTTGATTCAGCTTTTGTCAGGTAAGTTCCCTGGTGAGGAAGACATACGCCAAAGGCCCAAAGGTAATCAAGAGGGAGGGAGTAGAACAGAGAGGCAGATGCATTACACTCAATACTGTAAGGAGAATGTTATTTAAAACTAGTTCCTCAACTTTGTGCCTTAGGGGCACAAATAGGTCTCACCTCTCATAACGTCATAACGTGCTGGATCCCTTGAGAGAGCAAAACATGTGTACAGAAGGTCAATATGTTTCCCCGTTGCCTGACTTTGACAAAGAACGATGGAGCTTGTTTCAACGAGACGGCACAGGGCATACACAGATCATTCAATTAAGAGGGCAAAGAGCTCTAGCAAGACCGTTATGATGGCCGTACAGAAACACCACCATTGAATATGTACTCCATTTTAATATACGAAAAGGAACAGAGCGACAAGAAGCAAGCTAGGGATTTTGAGATTTCCAAAATCAGTCTGGCTTCTGCCTCGTAACACATACCCAGAATTCTTTGGAATTTGACTATCTGGTTTTACAACCACAGACTCAATAAAGAGAATGCAGAAGATTCACAGTGGAACTTCCAAAGAAGTAGCCGTGTTAGTGTCCTGCAGCATAAAAAGGAGTAAGGGGGGGTGGAGAAAGGATTGTACTCAGCGCCTTTAAGACTAATTGGTTTTCATTTTAGCATGAGCTTTTGTGCATATAAACCCACTTCATCAAATGTAGAACAGAGCACTATCCAGGCCTCAAGAAGTAAATCATATTTACACAGTTGTGAAAGTGAGACTGGATATAACAGGATGCAGAAAAATGCAAACTATAACCCTTGCCCTAAATTTTCAAAGGGCTATGCAAAACGATAAAGGTCTTTCAGATCTTTATAGTGCTTAGTTACTGTTGTGTGAAAGCAATAAATCTGCTTCTCAAAAGTCAGTTTCCTTGGGTTCAATACCTTCTCTATGAAGATAAACTTTTGTTTCATGTGCAATAGTGAAGACTCTTAGATGAATACATTTAGCGTACCATGAAGCCACCATCCTGCTAATGGATTGGAATTTGTAAGTATAATTCAATTCAGCTGTTTCTTTTTCTAAATTTCCATTGTAATTTCCTTGTTCAAAGACTGCAACCTTTAAATCCCATACTGTATGTTCCTCAGAGCCGGGGCATGGTGTAGTGATTTGAGTACAGCGATAGGACACTAGGTGACCAGGGTTGAAAGCCCCGCTCAGCCATGGAAAACCACTGGGTGAGCCTGAACAACCTCAAAGGGAGGCAAGGGCAAATCACCTCTGAACAATTCTGCCACGGAAACCCATGACAGGGTCATCTTACGGTCACCAAAAGACAGAAATGAAGGCATGCAACAACAACCACCACAACAACAAGAGTAGGTCCAGGGAGGTTGAAATGTTCCGCAGCTGGTTTGGGATACTGCTGCTTCTAATGTCCAATTTGTATTCATTTATCCTCCTGCGTACAAACTGTTCTGTCTGTCTTCCACAACACCGTACATAATAAGATATATGCATACAATACCAAGATCACGATGACAGACTTTGTCTCCTCCCTTAAAATGATTCAAATAATGCCTAGGTTCTTTTCTGAAACCAAAAAGGCCTTTCACTGGGCCACCTCATACTGAGTGGTTTCTCCTATTTTAAAACTTCAAAATTATTACCCCTTTAATAAGCTATCTTATATTCTCCTATGTCCTATCGGTCAAGACTACATGGATCCTCACATCCTTTAGCATGTATACCCACATCCTTTAGTTATCATTGGTCTGATCAAGCTTCCCTTCTGCTCTCACCAGGGAACAGAAGAAGAAGTGTGGTTCACCTATTGCATGTGGAACAACGGTAGCCATGCTGACAGGGGATTATGGGTTCTGTAGTCCAGCAGATCTGGATAAAGTGGCCCTAAAAGCTAGATCATTAACTAGAATGTGAGCATACTGAGTCCCTATTGCTCATGCGTGTACAATGCATGCAGGCAACAGAAAAAATATGAGCCATTCTGAATCAAAACAAAGGTCTGTCAGGTCCAGTATCCACTTGCCAACAGTGGCCAAATGCCTTTGCAAAGTCCAAGGACAGAGCATGAGGGCATTGCCTTCTCCTAGACAGAATGCCACCCTCTGATCTTACATAGCATAAAGCTGCTCTGAGTATTATTCACAGACAGCCTTATCCTCCATGAATTTGTCTAAATCTTTTAAAGGCATCTTAGTTGGTGGTCATAGCCATATCCTGAGGAAATGAAATCTTTGAATAACTTAGCCACTGCAGACGACAATTTTATGTAATGTAGACACTAAGGTATAAGCTCAACAGTTGACAATCTGTTTTAGAAGACTATTGTGCTTTCCAAGTACCTCTTTCCCAACAGCAGGTATTTGCCTGGCTGTGCAGTTTCTGGAAGACAGGCTATTGCATGGTAAATGAACAGATCAGAATCAAGACTTCTGCAACAAAAAAGAGCAGAAAGGGTGGGAGCCTTTGGCCATGAGCAATTTTTTGGCGTTGGAATATTACATGTATTTCCCTGTTTTCACTAGTTATGTCCTGACTGAAGCAATGAGTCTCCTGCAAACAAGACTGTCAATGGCTACTAGTCATGATGGATATATATTACTTCCACTAGCAGAGACAGTATGTCTGTGTACCTTAATAGCTGGAATATCTGAGCAAGAGGCTACTATTATGCTGAAATCCATCTTGTGGACTTCCTGTCAGCCACTTGGTAACAGAATTCTGGACTGGATGGGCCTTTGGTCTGGTCCAGCATGGCTTTCCTTGTGTTGTTCAAGAGAAAAGAGCTACTACAGAAGATACCTCTGAGCTGCTTCAAGCTTAGAAAGAACTGTAGGGAAACCTCAGTAAAGGAGAACTGTGGGCTCTCTCCACAAGACTTCATTAAGATTGATTCTTCACTGCACAGGAAAAGTAGAATATAGCCTCATATGTGTAGGAAGTATTTCAGCAGCCCAAAACTTCCTTTACAATGACTACACACTGTGGCTCCTGTGGATGCAGCCCATTCAGAGTTGTCTGGCCATTTGCTACAATGGTCAAAAACACTGCAGGCTAGAATATAAACCTTTTAAAGGGCAACAGCATGCTTCAAAGAAGTTTAGAGTATGAATAAAAATAACACCAACTCTCAGTAAAGCTGACTTTTTTTCCCTGCCTCCAAACTGAAAAGAAGCCTGCTCAGGGCAGAAACCCAAACAAAGAATCAATAGGCAATGTCCAATGAGGATGAGTACCGTAATTCTGCTATCCCGCAGAAGTAACTGGATGATGCAAACATATCTAATACAAAGATTAGGGATGGAATAAAATATTCATACAGGGAACCATAACCACGACACAGCAAAATACTTTTCTGTGCAGAAATGCACTTTTTTTTGTGTTGAGGTATGTGTTGCACACAAAAATGTTTTACTTCTGCACAGAAAATACATTTCTGCATGGAAAACATGCATAGCAAATGTATGAAAATGTTTTCTGGGCTTAACGTTAAACATGGGAAGACTCTTACATTCCGTAATTCTTCTTATTTATTATATTATTTTTTCTTACATATATCTCTGTGTAACATCTGTGTATCTTTTTTTCTAGGAAAAAAAGAATAAAAAAAGAAAAATGTTTTCTGCACAAAAAAGTTTTTCTATACAGAAAAGCAAAGTGCACTTCTGCCCAGAAGGCACATTCATAGAGAAATAAATATTTCTGCACAAATCCTTCTCAAATCATGAACAGCAATTAGGATGTGCACAGAAATGTTCTCTTCTAGTAGAGAAAATACTGCAGGAGTTACACCTTCTTATCTTTGAGGACAAAGAACACTAAGATGTACCTGCCTAGCAAAGATGTCCCAGAATTATCAGCTATAGCAGTTATTCAGACAGAGGAGCCTCCTCTATGAGAAAGTACTCTGTCCCAGCACAGGCATCATTAAATAAACTGAACCATTCTTCAGAGCATTCCATGCTTCTGTATGTGAAATAACTGCTACACAGAAATGCACCCAAATCATGTAAATTCATACTGATTTCTTCACTGGACTATCTCACATACTGCATGAGTGGCACAGGCATTAAAATGGAAGCCTAGGAAGAAAAGAAACGTAGGCAGGATTTAATATTTAAGAGTTGAACTATATCAGCCTTCTGGACACAAATCACCCTGAGATTAGGATCTGCTGCAAGGAAAAAAATGCTGTGTCACTTACAAGGCATTTCAATGAGTTAAAACTACTCAAATACCAGGGAAGATTTAATTTTGAACGACCATGAATTCTGTAAATTATACAGACATTTACATGAGGACCTTGGGCAGTACTGCAGTAGGTATGCAGCAGGCATATTTAAACTTCCAATTTGCAGCAACAGTATCCAGTTCTGTGGCATTGTTGGAAGGTTGTTGTGGTTGTGTGCCTTTCACACTGCTTCTGACTCAGGGAAACCCTAAAGCAAGCCCATCACAGGGTTTTCTTGGCAAGATTTATTCAGAGGGAGTTTGTCTTTGGCTTCCATATGTGACCTGCCCAAAGTCACCCAGTGGATTTCCATACATGAGGAGGGATTTGAACCCTGGTCTCTGGAGTCATAGCCCAATGCTCAAACCACTACACCATGCCAGCTCTTTAACAAAATTTTATAGACTTTTTTTTTTAACTTGTGTTGCCATGGGTGACATTGCATCCAATAAGCTCCCTCCTTTGGAAACTTACTGGTCTAATTTGTTGCCTAAATGAAACCAGTGTTGTTGTAGTTGGAACTCTGAAGGGAGGGCATTCAACAACTGGGTGCCATGGCAGAGAAGACCCTCCTGCATGTCTTTCTTAGAAACTTTCCAGGGACCAGCAACCAGTGGCTCAAAGGCTGGCGCTGACCCACGGAGCATCACGTTGAGGAGTTCTGGTCCACATCATTAAATGTGTCACGCAAGTGATGACTAAAAGTAGTTTCTATTCAATGTAATGCAGCATGTAGCTCAAATTTGCATATGTTTTTATTGGAAACCTCCCTCCACCAGCCATCTTTGTTGTGTGCTGTCAAGTTTTTTCCAACTTTCAGTGACTCTAAGGTGGACCTATCACAGGGTTTTCTTGACAAGATTTGTTCAGAGGGAGTTTGCCTTTGCCCTGCTCTGAAGCTAAGAGACTACGACTTGCCCAAGGTCACCCAGTAGGTTTCTGTTGTCAGCCTAGGACACAAACTCTGGTATCCAGAGTCACAGGCCAATTCACAAAGCATGCTGCCTCTTTTCTGGGATTGCTGAATACATTTTGCTTCTTTGGCATGCACAACTTCACTACTGTTTCCCCCTTTTCTTTTCTTTTAGCATGCTATTACCTTATTGCAAAGTAATAGTGTGCTTAAAAAAAAGAAATGGGAGGAGAGATGTTGGATTAAAAATGCGGTGACATTTACCCCAGTTGAAAATACATTTGATGAGCACGTGGTGCACCTGGAGAATGACTTGGCAAATTATGACTCATTCCCTAGGGGACATGGAGTAAAGGGCTGAGTCATGATAGTGAAATCATGGCAAGGGGTTGCATCATGCAAATGGCCCTGAGTGATGACATGGAAGCAGGTGTGTATAAAAGAGGAGTGTAAATACTTGCTCTCTCTCTGACTCTGATCCTGAATCTCTGATCCTGAAACTCTGCTTGCTGAATCTCCGTCTGACGCTAAATCTCTGCCTGTGGATCTGCATATCCTGTGTATAGATGTATACACTTCAACTGTGAAGATTAAAACCTCCAGGCATTTTGGATGACAAACTCTGTGTCCGTGAGTTTAATAACCAGTGGGTAGAGGTGTGATAACTGAAGCCCCTGTCAGAGCTGTTGATGACGAGCAGTAGCTGTTGGTCCCTATGGCTCTGGCTGGAGATGAGTCCTGCAGCTCAAGAGCTCCCCCTGCTGCCATGGACCAAGCAGGCACGGACATCCCTCTGCCTGCACCGTTAGAGCAGCAAGGATCCGATTCTGTGCCTGCTCCTTTAGAGCAACAGGGATCCGATTCTGAAGAGGCTCTGGAGCCTGGTTCAGTAAGCCCCCAATCAAGGCAGAGACTCGAGAGGGCTTTGCAAAGGGAGGCTTCCTTGGCTAAGTTTAAGAAGCAGTGACTGGACACACCTATGCCTGGGGCTATATATCTGCCTGCCTGGAAGCTTCTCTTTGCTTGTGGCAAACTTTTTACAAGCCCTCCTCTTGCCTGTACCTTGCTCCCAACACCTTGATCCTTGGCTTTGGAACTCTGACTGTGGCTTTGCTTGGCGCTCTGGTAAATGAACTTCCTTGAGTAAGTGCTTGCTTGTCTCCTCCTGGCTGGACTTTGCTGGCTCTCCCACTCCCTCCTCCGGGCTGGCTTGCTGCCGAGGTCTCTGACCTTGACAAGAGGGATCAGAGCTGATGCTGTAGTTGTACTCTGCTGCACAAGCTTTTTGCTGTTTGGAAACTCTGCTATGTTTACGCTTGCCTCTGGGACACTTTTTGTCCAGAGAGCAGCGGTTCCAGGGAGGATTTTGTGCTGGTGCCGTAAATCATCTCCTGTCACGAGAGTGGTGGTGGTGTTGTTGTGCATGCCAAAGAAGCCAAATGTCTTCAACAGTCAAAATAATATGCAATTTCCTTGACAGGCATTCTTACACTTTGAAGTAAACTGAACCCCACTCTGTACCAATAATTTTTCAGCTATTTAAACTAGTCCTGGCCTGTGCCAATTCAGACTATGAGGGGCAAGAGGAGGTGAGCTATGTGGTATGTCTGAGTGTACAGACAGACTGAAATTTAAGAAATCATAGAAAACTACCACATTCAGGAGATTACTGGGCAAGACTGGTTCTCCCAAAGAAGCTGATTTTCCTACATACAGGAATTCATTTTCTTTGTATGAAGGAGCTGTTCTCTCAACTGAGTTCTCACCCACTAGCTGCAGTAATACAGTCTGGGAACAGAATTACTATTTCACCAAACATCATTTTCCAAGTCGTATTTGATCACGTGCCTTAAATATACTGAAACAGAAAGAGCTGCTGTATCCACCACCTTTAAAATACTGTCCTTCCTTAAACTCACACATGCCTTCTGAACCCTTAAAAATAAGAATCATCTCCCTGAGATAATCAAGGATTTAAGAAAAACATTCCGGTTACCAGCAACCCCAAAGCAATAATCTGCTACTTCTGAGTTGTACAGCCAAATCTATATGCCATTTTCCCAATCATTACTGCTGTGTCTAATAAAAAGGGGAATCTTCATGACAGCAAACACAAGGTAATTGGATTTAATTGTGTTCTTGGTCCAGCCTTAATTTTCAAATATGAACACTAATTTCTTGAACATTTTGACTACACTGCAAATAATCATTATTGAACTTCCTAGTCTTGCCATTTTAGTTTTTTTTCTTGCTTGAGTAGGCCTAGAATAACTAATCGCATCCAGTTTTAGGCTATGTAGTTTCCCCCAAATAATTTCAGAACTATACATAACAACTCGCTTTTCTATTAAAATGATGAATGAGCTAAATGAGGTATGTAATAAAATACTGCAGGCTTGTAAACAAACGAGCATTCTCTTAAGGGAGAATGTTTTACCTCATTTGGCAATTCTGCCCTGCAGTATTTTTGAAGCCATGTCATCCTTAAAACATAGTTAGTACAGGAAGAATTGTTTGGTCAAGAGCAGGAAAGGTCAGGTGTAATCAGCTTCTGAAGAAAATGCAAAGCCTTCTTGGGGTCAAAGATGAGCGAGTTAAAAACAATAGAGACAAATGGAGCTCCTGCAGAAAAACCTATTTGCACTTTGTGGTTTGAAGCTACCACTTGGGACAATGGAGAAACATTTTTTAAAAAAAATCCAATTCACTAATCTTGTGCACATCAGAAACCACCATCTACCTTAGTGAACAAGTGAACAAGTAGCAGCTATGCATGGTTTTAAAAAAATGCTCATATTCTGCTGAAGAACATCTAGCCACAGTTAACTGCAGCAATGGCTATGTACACACCATTTCCAGCCTTCTATGCAGGAACTACAAAGCTTGAACATTCTCAACAGATGACTGTCCAGCCCCTACAGACCTCTTCCAAGAGAGAGGCTTTGACCCCTCTAGACAACTGGCTCCACTGCTTGACAGTTAAAATCAATATTACTAATTGAGAAGTGGAAAAGGAGACTAATAAGACGTATTCTGTTTGTTGTTTCAAAATGCTGTTTTTATATACATTATTATTTTTAGATTAATGATCATTAGAACGAAGTAATCTAGAATAAGTTAATAATTATGAACTTGAGAAATGTAATTAAAATGACAAGTGATAAGCAATAATTATGGAATAAAATATATGACTTAATAGTTAGATGTAAATGTTTAACTAATATGAACTTGCAACAAGAGCGGGAAACAATCTTAATTATGTTCTGTTAATATTTGTTTTAGTTATGCGTAGGTGTTTGTATGGATATTTTTTGTTGTTGTTGTTGATGCTGTTTTGTATGTGTGGATTGTGCTGGGGGTTTTTTCATTTAATATTTTTTTTAAAAAAATAGATAACTGGTTTCATCGCTGAGCTGGTAATATTCAGCCAGCCACATCCACTATTAGAAGCATTATGCTTCTGCACATCAGTTACCGAGAAATGAGAGATAGATGTGTGGATGCACTCATGTCTTGCTCACTGGCTTCCCATAGCAAGTACTTGGATGCTGTGAGAACAACATTTTGGTCTTTGATCCAACATGGATCTTAACATTCTTAAATCTACTCTCTTGCACTATAAGTTCCATTGAATCTAGTCCTGCCCTCTGGGGAAGCAGAGAACAAGTGTTTGTCCTCAACAGCCATTGACATGTTTGGGGACTGTAAAAATATTTCCTACCACCTGCTCAGTGTCTTCTTCTACAGAGCTTATTTTCCCTAACTGTTAACATTTTCCTTCTCCTCCTCTGATCCTGTTCTAGCCAGACTAAATGTTTCTTGAAGTAGCCTGCCAAGAACTGAACGATGTGCTTCAAATGGGACTGGATTAGTGCAGAACACAGTCAAACTGCTGCCTTGCATGATTTAGAAACCAGGGTTGTATTAGTGTAGTCTAATGTCTCATTAGCCTTCTTCACAATAGTACACTGCTGAAATATACTGCCAGTGATACTTTTCTCTAGTACTGCCAAATCAACAAAAGGTTATTATTATTATTTATTATTACTGCTGCTCCTACTACTAGTACTATTTAGCTATGTATTTATTAATGAATTTGTCCCTCTGAACTTCATTTTATTAATTTCGCTTCTGTCTTCTATTCTAACATGAGTCATTTTGAATTTTATTCTTGACTTCTGAGGTCTCTCCCATTTGATTCTCTCCCGCACTTGTCATACAGATTTCTTCTACTCTTCTTTTTACGTCATTGACAAAAATGCTGAAGATGACAAGGCCAATGACGCACAACTCAGTTTCCTTCCAATTTGATAAGGAGCCATTGATGAGCACACTCTGAAGCCACTCTGAAGCTATCATAGTATTTTCTTCATTATCTAAACTTAACTAAACAAAACATCACGGAGAATTATGGTAAACTGCTATCCAATTTAGTTCATTTGTCAGCCCAAATGTCCTATAGGACTATGGTAAATTGCTAACCAATTTGGTTAGTTAGCTGATCTAAATATCCTGTCAACCTATGGCAAATTCCTGAAATAAATTACAGCACATTAATAGCATTCTCATAATCAACTAAGTGAGAAACTCTATCCCAACGAGAGAAAGAGAGGTGATCATTCTATGGCATCCCCTGGCATTAAAAGAATAAGCAACCTGTAGTTTTACAGATCTCTCTTGTCCCCATTTCTGAAGATATTTGCCTGTTTCCAGGCTTGAAGTAACCAACAGTCCAGGATTTCTCAAAGATGACATAAACAGACTCTGTGAGTACATATCAGCAATTTCCTTTACTATCTCTGGGACTTAGGCAGCTACATATATTTCCTGACCAATTCTCCCAGCAGTCTCGAACTGCAATCCTGACTTCTTCAAGCAACAGCATCAGCAATGCTCCCTAGCTACCAAGAGAGATGTAGGCTATTGTTTCATCACTAGCAGTGAGTCCAGTGTGGAATACTCTGTGTCCCACAGCATTTCAACTATACTCCATTTGTGCAAGATGAAAACAGCTTCCCCTTTCAAAAAATACCCACACACATGTATGGAAGTGAACGCTGAACCTAAAAAAGTTGCAGAAAAACCCTCTTCCTACGCCTTCTAAAACTACATAGGCATAATATATTCCAAATGTCCCACTCCTTGGAAGATTAGATAATCCAGGGACTAAGTGTACAGTTTGCCTTGAGAATGCTCCTTAATCTGGTGCTGTTTTTGTATTGTTAGTTCCCCTCAGTGCCTAGGAATGCCTTTCACCAGCAGCATACTCTCCTAGAGAAGTCAGAACTGGCAGCCAGCAACATTTTAGTAATCTGTATTCTGGACTAGTGTAACTACTTGTGGCTGCCCTTAAAAAGAGACAGCAAAACCAAACTTTTTTAATTAAGTGACTAAAGACGACAAATTGAATTTTGATTCCAAGACAAACTGCAAAAGGCAGCATACATATATATTTCATTACTATGGATCACTCTTGCAGAGAATAATCAAACTTGAGATGTTGTATCTGGCAACCAGGCACAAAGTACCATATTTCTTCACCACGTCAATAAGAAATGAGACTTTAACGTTACTAGCAACTCAATAAAGCTGTTTTCCAAAATGTAAAGTCTTAACAACGGCTCATTTCAGCCCAAGCAGTGAAGCAAATAAGTTAACAGTAAATGCCAGGTCATTATAAGGAGATGGTAATATAACTGCCCTTGAAAGTTTCAGTTATCTATAGATTTATTTTTTTTAAACTCTATGCTCTCCATAGCTCAGCCTGACACTCGTAATTTCTCCACTGATGGAATGTCAATAAACTATTTATGGCAATGTCACTACATCTAAAGCCGCTCCAACAAGAGTAAATCCACTCACTCTGCATGCAAGCTTTGCAGCACAAGACACTTCAGGGGAGGTTGTGGACACGGAGCTGTTACAGAATTAAAAGGTTGGTCTCTAAAATGATATTGAGAAGCCAAATCCAACAGGCTTCTCCCTCCAGTGAATGTCATCTGACAGCGTACTTTTCAGCAAGCTGCAAGGAACGGAAGTGGACCTGGTCTACCAGCTGTGCTAAGAGATCAGCAAAGTTTGCCACCTCTTCTGCTTGAATTCCAGCTAGTGACTATAAGAACTTTTATTAAACAAAATCTAGTAGTTCAGTTTGCTTCCCCACCCCCAATTCCCTTCCTTTTCATGTTATGGCTTTTAGATATTAAAGGTGGACATTGCTTTACAACCGATCTTTCCAAGTTGCTCCTGAACTGAAGAGAATACTTAAAAAAAAAAATCAAATAAATATACTGGTTTGTGAGAACCTACATACAGACTGCAGAATTCTTACATCATTTCTTCCAGTTTTTCTTGCCTTTTTACAGACTTACAGAGTGGACATTTGCCTTCTATATCACAAGGTCACTTCAAATGAATATTACAACCTTCTGTAACAGAGGAATAAAAAAAAACCTTGATGGCTTCTACCAAGCCGCAGATAAGAATTGATATGTGCAGAACATCATTTTGTCTTGATGAACTATATTCTGACTTTTAAGAATCTGTGGCGTGGGGAGGCACATATCCGGGAAAGACATATTTTTTAAAAAGTTTAGTTTTAGGTGAGAAAAGCAAGTACAGGCACAAGGACAACCACAGTATGACTCAGTAATACAGTGAATTATAAAGAAAATATCTTGGAAAGGCAATTACATTTTTAAACAATTCTACTTCTCTAGTGGGAAAGCCCTCTGAATAAATGTTTTACAATTTTATGGACTGGACTCTAATTAATAAGTTGCCAAAGTTACAATAAACATATGTTTAAGACTTAAAACCCTTATTAGGAAGTGTTTTACAGTCATTATCTTCTTTGCCTTCGATACCTTGATTATACAAGTCTTCTCTCTAGAATACTTTACCAGTTTTACAAACAAATAAATGGAAGAGAGAAATCTTATACAAGGAAGACTTATGGAATGTCAATAGCTTTGCAGAGGAATGGCATGCAGAATGGAAAGACTAAATTCATGGCATTACACCTTCATCTTCAAGGTGGCTTCATGGAACTACTGAAAACACTGAATACATCCCACTACCTCAAGCTGTTATCAGAAGACTTCTCTCCCTGCTGTTATCTACCAATCACCTGTTGCTATCCTTGAATAAGGATAATAAGTTATTCTTATCCAAGGCCATTCTAATCAATAAAGGAGGAGAAACATTTAGATAGACCACTTAAACTCCTGCAGGACTTTGCAGTATCCACGCACTGCTTGACAAATACATAGATACACATAAAATTAATCCCACACTTACCAAGAGTTGTGCTTTCATGCGCTCTTCTTCAGTTGCAGCTCTCTCTCTAAGAATGGCTCTGGCCAAATGCTCATTTGAGGCAGCCCTTTCCCGCTCGAAAACTTTGCCAATTTCATCTCGCATGTGCATATGATCTTGTTTTAATCTGCACAAAGAGAAGAGAAAAACGCAGAACTGTGACATATATTCAGAACATAAGGCCTGCTGCAGCCAAAGCAATGAAATATAGATATCCTAGGCCAGAGCCACTGAAATAAATGGGAGATTTGCAAGAATCTTGCAAGAATCCATTCATTTAAATGGAAAGAGTGCAGTAACACTGAGCCAGATTCTCCATAGCTTATGCTCATTGATAATGGGCATAAGCTATGGAGAATGCATAATGCAGCCAAGAGCTCTGGTTGAAAGACCTAACTGTTGGGGGTTTTTTTAACGCACAAGAAGTGTCTCTAATTATGAATGTCAGGTTTTATTATATGCATAAAACTTGGACTCTCACAACAAATGTGATTTCAACTTATCAGCAGTGAAGCCAGATATAAAATCATTATGAATATAAAAACCCCATTTCCAAGAAAGATTAAATACATTATTAAAATCTCTTCAGTTGCCCATACTATATAACCTGGCCAGAGTTATCCTTATTCAAGGCCATTCTTGTTCAATGTGAAGCCATTTATCTTTCATCAGCTATTTGCTGTAGCTAAAGGACGTTACACACACATAATTTTGTGTGAAAGTTACTTCTTAGACATCAGTAAGAGACTTCCCAGACAGACAGACAGACAGACAGACAGACACACACTCTCCATCTGAGTGCTGGTACATACTGAAAACAGCAGCAGACAAACAAACAAAGTAAAACAGGTAAGTTAAAAGCACAGCTGAAAGGAATGAGGGTAGAAAGCCTAGACAGCCAGTGCAATATATACAAACAAAAAGCACATGTGTATATATATGGGTATTCATTTCTTCATTGATTGATTGATTATCTCACCTATCTCCTGGCATGGATCAATGCTCAGGGAGCCATGCATTTCCCAGAAGCAGGAATACACAGGGTGTTAGCCAGTCTGAAGAGTCGGCTGGATGTCATCCAAGCCCAGAGTAATTAATGAAGAGACCTGAAGTTTCTTCATTGTCGTTGCTGTGCATCTTCAAGTCAATTCTCACTTATGGCAACGCTATCATAGGGTTTTCTTGGCAAGACTTCTTCAAGGTGGTTTGCCATTGCCTTCCTTTAAGGTTGAGACAGTATGACTTGTCCACAATCACCCAGTGGCTTTCTATGGCTGAAGTAGGATTCAAACCCTGGTCTCCTGGAGTCCACTGCACTATGCTGGAAAGTTCTTAGATGAATTGTAAATGTTTCTGTCTTTCCTGCTCCAGTTCTGCTGAACTGAATCCCAGATTCATGTCCTAGTGACACCAATACCTAGCCACTACCTTTATGACCTATAAGGATTAAAATCCATGTGTTACATTTGCATTACACTCTAGTATCCAGATAATACAGCTGTTCTTCTGACCCCTTGGTGCAAGAAACAAGCTTATTCAAGTATAATTGGTCTATCTCAAGGAATTCAACGCTGTGAGCTGACAATCTCAAAAGCTGACAAAACTAATGAATTGGTTTTTTTTTAAAAAAAAAATACCTGCCATTCTAACATTGCACATTTTTATACAGGAACTAAAATATGTATTAAATAATGTAGCTAATAAAATACACCCGCTTTATGTGTGTTCACATGCTGAGCACAAAGTCAACATCTGAAAGTTTGCCGTCAGTAACAGAATATCAAATAGAGCTCTTCAAACAGGCTGTGGAAATCGCAGCAGAGATGAAGATTTTAAGTTCTCACTGCTCTGTGGATTTCCAAGGGAGTCTGAGAGAACAAATCATCATGTCTGGGGTCACTTTGTGAAATGTACCCATATACACACATGCCCTAAATCACAGAGGTTCACGGTCTTCCCCAAGGAAATGGTTAGAGGTTGGGGATGAAGGGAAGCAGAAAATAATGAACTGAATTGCCTTTGTGTTTCAAATGCAACCCCCTGGAATGTGAACCAAATGGGAGTTTTTATCGAGTTTATTAAGCAGTATCTTCAATTACTCAAGCAGAAAGCTAGATTATGCAGACATGCACCAAATTCCATTAAGTGATTTCCCAAGATCCTCCAAATTATTCTAGGCAAATCGAATCTACTGTGTAATCAGTGACGCAGAAAAGGAGAAGGCCAAAACAACATGTGCATATTTGAGGGCGGAGAGGACAAAAACGCTCCCAGACAGGAAAGTCACAGGTTTTCCTTGAAAATTAAACAGCAGTTCTTCAGCACTAAATCCACATTTGACGTTACTGTGCAGAATGATCTCTGAGAAGTCATTTTGTCAATGGTATCCTGACATAATTTGAGCAACAAAGTGAAAATCTGAGGTCAACATTTGGTGTGACATATACGGGACATTACAACTGGTTACCCCAAAGTGGAAATGTGCAACCAAAAGTTACAACACATACCCAGGCTCTTACTGCAGGCATGAGAAATGCAGGGCCCTCCAGGGACTGCAGCTCCCATGATCCCTCATCCTTGACTATGCTGGCTAGGGTTGATAAGAGTCATAGTATAACATCATCTGCAGAGCCATTTGTGCCCCATACCTGTCTTATATGAATGGTAACTGTAGTGAGGCCAGAAGGCTTTCTGGGTACAAATGGTTCCTGCCAGCATTTTTCTTTCTTTGTTTTAGTATTTTCTTTATTTTTTCCCCAGCACATCATTATCATCTAAACATACTTTAGTCAAAACCGAATTCAATTCATTTTTAGTTCAGATGTTCAGTAGTTTGATTGATCAACAGTCATAATAAATAAAAAAATAAAGCTGTAAAATAATCTCCTTTTCTGCTACTGCCAATTAGGTTGCTGTTTAAAAAAAAAAACATTTTTTAAAAAATCTGCCCTCCCTCCAACCCACTTCCTTCCTCACATCTCTTGCAGGGAAATCACCTTTCATGGGAGATAATCGTTTTTTCAAACTGCTTTTCAGCCACCAGAAGCCTTGAATTCCCTCATCAACCCTATTTCAGTTCTACAAACTTGAACACAGAGCTCTGGAAGTCTTGATCATTTTCCTACTCCAAGGACTGAAATAAGGAAGGTGCCGAGTCCCATACAAGGAGTATGTATGTATATATTTAATAAATGACTTTCTGTTCTCACATTCAGTTATTTAGATGATTTCTGAAAAGAGAAGGATGGGGATGTTTTTAATGCTGCTCCAGGTGGCAGTTTAAGGCTTTTTATGGGCCATCAGTCACCTGACCTGCATGAGGTTAGGATCCTACTATAGGGACAGATATTTAGGCTGGAAGTGCTCCTGGATTCATCTTTGTCACTAGAGGCCTCAGAGGCAAAGAGCATCAACAGCAACCTTCACCTGCTACACTAGCTATGACCATTCTTGGCCAAGGATAGTCTGCCCACAGTGACTCCATGCTTAAGATTGGGCTACTATAATATGCTCCATGTGCAAATAATGCCTAGAGAGCTTAAAGGTATAAGATCCTGGAAGCTAAGCAGGGTCAGCCTGTGTTAGTACTTGGATGAGAGTTGGGCAACAAATACTTGGTACTGTAGGCTGTATTTCAGAAGAAGGAACTGGCAAAAACCACTACTGAGTATTACTTGCTTAAGAAACTCAATTTCTGGGGTTGCCATAAATCAACAAATGACTTGAAGGCACAGACTCACATACACATGCAACTAATCAGTTCAGTCTGGAGGCTGTATCAAGCGCATAACGACAAAATTGTTTGCTTTGTGGGCCCACCTATGTGCACATACCAGCCTGTGCTGAAATAACCCTGTGCTAGTTACCAGTTAAACACAGAATTGTGTTCAAGGTGTCACTTGTAATGCCTCGTACAGCCCAGGGGCAGATTTTATGAGAAGTCATCTTCTCCCATATACGTGCAGTGGGGGGGGGGCAATCTGTATATTATACTATAGCCTATTAAACCTCATTAAGCCTTGGATCTTTACAATAAGAAAGGTGTGATATAATTCAAATAGAGAAAGAAACAAAATTTAGCTGTGGAACACAATAGGGTCTCCTCAGTAGAGGATCCCACTAGGTGAAATGGTCTCCCCACTGAAATTAGTTGGGGTCTCTGTGTTCAATGTTTCTGCCAATATGTTTACCCAAACATTTTCATGTTTATTTTCTTAGTTGTTAACTCTTATCAGTTGCCCCTGGTTTTATGAATTGTCTGATAGATTTTACTGCTTGTATGCTTTTATCATGTTATCCTTTTAGCTACTATTTTATTGTTTCCATTTTGTATAACATCAAAAGCAGTATATAAATGTTTGAGAAGAAAATAAATACATGCAGCTATCAGGAGCTCCCGCCAGTCTGGAACAGATACCTTGGAACTGAGACCGACATCTCTTCCTTTCTTTCCCATCCTACAGAAATTTTCTCAAGCTATGTTATTTAATACTAAAGAACTGGGCTGAGTGCTGGCTCAGTCCCAGGAGTTACACTTAAGTGCCAAGAATTCTGAAATACTCATTCAGTGTTAGCACATTAGACAAAAAACTCTTTCTTTTCCCCTAGCACAAATTATCATTTCTGTTTTCTCATGAGTCTCAATGCTATTTTTAAAAAAATTTCTAGAATTAAAAATCACTATACAAGAAAAGTACTCTGGTATATCCAAATGAAAACAAACAGGCAATATCTCTTTGGGAGAACCATGGAATTTCTTCTACATTCTTGGAAGCAAGAGTTGGAGTCATGGAATCAGAGTCGGAAGAAATGTTGGGTGGAGAAGGAGTCACTTACCAACTCCAATTTCAAAATTAAAACTTATAACATTATAATATATATATCATTGTATCATTATATAGTACACTTTTAAAAAAAATTATTACCTGTCTAGTTTCTTGCATATTCACTTGCATGGTAATTTATGAAAGTGTTCCTGTTCAGAAATTTTAATCAAATAAATATATTTTATGTTCGAGCAATCTAAGTAGCCTGACAGTTCATGTGGGAAGCAATCAAATGCATTGTGGTACCATTTTATTACAGTAAATTTCTTAAAGTAATATTAATTGTTATACGTTTGCCATTTATGAAGGATTTGGAGTTAGCATTAAAATGGAATCAAAGTCAGAGCTGAAAGTTTGGTGTACCATAGCCCTACTTGAAAGACTTCAGCCAATCTCCTACCTTCATAAACTGTACAGTGATTGCCCTCAGTCACATAATATTTAATCTCTGATTAGCACTAGTCCTGGTTAAGAACTAAAACATATGGTAAACCCATGGTTTATCTTGGCAAGCTACACAATTTTCCAGGGACTAATTGAGATCTTCTTGCTATCTTTCAAGAAGAGAGTGAACATGCAGGGACAATGTCTTATCTCACTTAAGACACAGGCAATGCTAAAATGTAAAATTGCTCCAAAACACCTTTTAAAAACAGAAATCAATAGAAGAATACAAATTTAAATAAATAAATTCAAAACAGTAGAGAAGGTAAATCTGATAACAAGGGGAGCAAAAGAATCAGAATTCCAAGACAGGATGTTTCCTTCAAATTCAGAGAACATAGGAAGCTGACAATTCATGCTTGCATTTTAAAGACAGGAGTAAAAGAAATCATAAAAGCCACGCTAGCTACTCTCAGTTTCATTACAGCATTTCCTTTTCCTCTTTGAGTCTCTCTGCATGAAATTTATTTCAAGCAAACTTGAATCTTTTGCTTCTCTTCCAAAGTTGGACATCGCTACTGCGACAATGCCAGCAGAGTTTTATTGACTAAGGTGTTTTGCACAAATATCCCAAACTCATTTCAGATTCACCAGAGTTTCAGTGCAAAGCAGGACAGTTCTAAATGCAAACCTGCCTTATTTGCATTATGTAATTGCATGGCTTGAAGAAGCTTAATGAAACAAACACAAGTCAGTGCGGCCCCAAGATCTCAAACACTTGCGTGCATCGACTTACAGTCGTTTTCTCCCCTAACACGTTTTATTGGCATTCAGTATGCACTGCAGCTGAAAAAGAACACACACCAGCTAAATCTCCAGCAAGGAACATTACCAACTAACTCAATGTACTTGTTTTTCTTTTTTTAAAAAAATTTGGAGACTTGAAATTTATATGCAAGCACACAGATACCTGTCAAACCCCATCATTTTAGGTTAATACTTGAACAAGCATTCAAACACACAAAGAAAATGTACCGAAGTGATTTTTCTCTGAGCCACAATCAGTTCTACAGAGCTTGCTACCACAGGAGGTAATGCCAGCTTTAAAAATGGATAGGCTTTATCCAGGGATATGGCTGTCAATAGCAACTAGTCATGATAGCTATGGATTATCTCCAGTACCAGAAGCACCATGGTTCTCAATACTAGTCATGAGTAACATAAACAGAAGAATGCTATGCATGAACAACCTGTTCATGTGCTTCCCACAGGCCTCTGACTGGCCTCTAGGAACACTAGACTCAACAACTCTTTGGTCTGATCCAGCAGAGCTATCTCCCTACTTTTCAAGTCCAAAAGCTTCTACAGTTCAACATGAAATGCTGAAGGAAAGAGAAAATAAAGGAGACCGTTATGGACACCTTTTATTATTCCTCATGTCCCAATAAGCAGGCCAGAAAAGCTCAGCACAGGATGAAAACAGGCAACATATACTGGTCCAGCTGGTCCCATGAAAAGAACCTGTTCTAATAAACTAAAGATATGCTGCTGTTAAAAGGAGAGAGTTCTGACTTAAACGACCAAGCCTCAAGAATCTCAGGTGGATTATCTGCAATCTGAAAAATAAACATTATTGTCTCAACAGAAACAGCTATCATTTGGGCAGTCTTGCTACATAATTTTATGGCAAGCAGAAGCTGGCTTCTAATGGAAAAACTGGTTGTTAAGGTTATACATCACTGAAGATATTGCTTCCCATGTCCTTTTTTTCTTTCTTTTGATACTCTTTGAAAGGATTCTTATTGTTAACTGAAAACATAAAAGTGCTGGAGCAACTCTTTTATTCCTGTGGTCACATGATGCTATGTTTAACACCATCCCAAGCTTTTACAGACAGAAAGACACAATAGAAATGGACTAAATGGATGAGTGGGACTGTTGGGTTATGGCCTCCCAGGGACTTTGGCTGGCTAAACCAGTTAAAGGTACAGGATTACAGTCTTAAAATTTTAATCTCACTTTGTATCTTGTTGAGAAAGGAACCTAGAAAAGAGGTGATGTCAGGATTAGACTCAGAGGAAGAAGATGTGAAATTTGACAGAAGGAACATCAACAGTTTAAGATACGTAGATGATACCTTACTACCAGCAGAGAATCGTATCTTCACTGTGGAGCAAGAGAAGATGAAACCCAAAGCAATTACCTGATTAAAGAAACACATGACCAGACCAAAGGCTACCCTGACCCTTAGCATCTACACTAGATTTACACAACCAAAGGTTGTATAATCAATATGAGTGTACTCTGGCATAAGCCCTAGTGACTGAGTGAGTTCTTCAAGGGTGACCTTAAGACATTAAGACAATATTATTGCCTTCAAACATATGGAAAGGAACACTAGCTTTGATCCTGGGAAAACATGTCTTCCAGAGGAAAAACAAAGATCCTGTTAAGGAAGATGGGTTAGATGACAATCTCTAGGAGATACACTCATTAAGCCAGTGGGAAACAGAGGTGAGAATAAAATTTAATTCCATCTAGCCTACTGCATTTGTTTAGCTTCTTAACACACGTGAACTTCTATGGCTTGAGCCAATAGGGCAGGTGGAAAAGAAAAAAGATTGAGAAGCTTTCCATTCCTTTATTTATACTGGGATACACACACACATATACCTATATACAAAATCCATGTTTAAAATCAGCCACTTATATTTCATGTTTCAGCCAGAAGACCACTGGATGGGATATCATCAAGTCACAATCAAGAAGAGTACAAACACCACAGGAATTCAACCACCCCAGTCTAATCTGTTCTCTGAGTGGCCCAGTTTTTGTTTACCTTGCATTTCTTTTACATATTACTTTTCACACGTACTGCTTCTAGGCCAAGTATCTGCATCTTATGTGCGCATCTGGTTTTTGTGGCCTAAATTCAGAATTTTGCATTTGTCTCTTTGAATGTCATTCTGCTAGTTTCAGCCCAGTTTTCTTTATCTGTTTTCATTCTTTATCTTCACCTGTCTTATGTATATTTTGTGAGTTGCCTTGTGTTCCATTCCAGGAGAAAGGCCACATATAAATGAAATTAAATAAAAAATAATAATAATAATAATCTTGTTGGAGCTGGATGCCATAGGAATGATAGAAAAATGCCACAGACAAATAAAATAAATGAATGAATGAATAAATAAACAAACTAACTTTATTTGTTAATCAGATAAAGTTAAAGTTATGCCAAGTTTCACAAGTTTTATGGCGTATTTGAGCATAAATGTTGCACACCACTCATACTTTAAAGTACCTATATATCAAGTATAATGACAGTACCAAAATCAAATAAAAGTTAACACTAACTAGAACCAAGTACACTTTCAAGGAAAGAGTACAAGAAGTTCCTTGGGCAAATGTGAAAGTAACACTTGACACCTCTTTCTTGCAGCAGTACATAACAATACTGACTGAAGTCATGCTACATGTCATACTGAGTTTACTTCCAGCCCCCCAAGACTGACTTCTACCCTTGAAAAGGAGCAGGAAATTCCCCAGCGTTCATAATTCTCATGCTGCTGCCACTCACTGAATTCTGAATATACTGAGTTTACTTGTAACTGAACAGGACAGTGGAACCCTGCTCAATGGATTGCCAATCTCTATGCTTAAGGACCTTTCCCTTCCCTCACCTCCCCCTTCTGAGTGAGAGAAGTCCTATTTAAGCGTGTGTCGAAGAATGGCGTGGGAATGCAGAGAAAACAGGGGTTTTACAGAAAAGCATTTATTTTAAGGCATGCAAGTAAACAAGACAATAATACACATAGAATCATAGAATCATAGAAATGTAGAGTTGGAAGAGACCACAGGGGGCCATCCAGTCCAACCCCCTGCCATGCAGGAACATCCTCAAAGCAATCCTGACAGATGGCCATCAAGCCTCTGCTTAAAAACCTCCAAGGAAGGGGACTCCACTACACTCCAAGGCAGCACATTCCATTGCTGGACAGCCTTGACTGTCAGGAAGTTCTTCCTGAGGTTCAGGTGGAATCTCCTTTCCTGCAGCTTGAATCCATTGCTCCTTGTCCTGGTCTCTGGAGCAGCAGAAAACAAGCCCTCTCCTTCCTCTACGTGGCATCCCTTCAAATATTTAAACATGGCTATCATGAGAGGCTCCCCCATCCCAGGTACACTTAAGTTACAAGTAGTTATAAAAACAGATACATTCTTAAGATCAGCCAACCTCCAAAATAATAAAAAGCCCTAACGCGACTAACTACCTAATGTTCTAGTTACTCACATTTGGGTTCCCAGGCTTAGATGGTCTAAGAGAGGAATGAGACCAGGAGGCGAGGCCTACGCCTGCAGCCTACGACTGGCACAGATCCCATCTCCAGGAGGTTCCTTTGTTCTCTCTCTGCCACACGGTCTCTCAAGGGTTTTTATAACTTCTCCTTTGAAGCATCTTGAAGATGCTCACCTCTTTCCCCTTGATTGGGCAATCTCCCCCCCCCGTGACCTGTGAGGCTAACCCACAATAAAAATGTAATCTAACCCCAACACCTCATTAACCCTTGGCTTACCTGAAGAGGGAAGTACCCCCCTTCAGCCAAGTCTAGATGATGGGAATCCCCATTATCACACTACATAATTCAAACTCCATGTTATCATCATTATTATCATCTATTAATATTGTGCCATCGCTGTACATGGTGTTTTATAAGTAAAGAACAACAAAACAGTTCCCTGCCCTCAGACTTAGAATCTAACAATGTTGTACTATGCCAAATGTAGGCAAAATTGGCTGATGGATGGTCAGGGCTATGTCCACAATACCACAGCCCACATTTAGCCACCACTTTGGCAGCTATTTTCCCACATTATTCATGAAGAACAGAAACCTTTTCTTACAGCCTTGAAATGTGTTCACTAAAAATTGTAGCTCACTAACAAATGTATTGAACACTTCCTTTCCAGTAAAGAATTTGCCTCCCAGTCCAGAAATTAAAAGGAGGGCCTCAAAAATAAGTGAGCAGTTTCCACACACATGGGCAACTACTTAGCTATGCAGAAGTTGGTAAATTAAAAGCATGTCTCTGACCTACGAGCATCCAGGATGCATAGCATGTTCAGGAAACAAGTGAGAAATTTTTAAGAAAGGCAAATGGAGGGCGGGGGAAAGAGAAGTTGTTATCACCTGGGCAAGGTTCTAATAGTTCATGGTAAGTTCTGGGAAGAATAGAGATTAGTTGGTAGAAATGTGCTATGGGGTTTCATAAAAAACCCAGCAATTTCATTGTTGCTATTGCTGTTTGACATCCCATCAGCTTTGACTTATGGCAACTCTATGAATGAAAGATCTCCATGAGCCCTGAACATTAATAGCTCTGTTTGGGTTTTGCAAACTCAGAAGTCATTGCTTCCTTGATTGAGTCAATCCAACTGTACTGAGTCATCCACTTTTCCTAATGCCTTCCACTTTATTGAGTGTTATTCTCTTTTCCAAGGCATACATTTCAACAAAGGCAGAAATGGAGGAGGGGACACATTTTCACTTTCCCACTCTACAGAGCTACTCTTTATTCATTGATTTAATTTGTAAATTATTACAATTTACATCCAACCTTTGCAAAGTGAGAGGTAATGACAGCACTGAAACACTGAACAATAAACTTAGCCATGCCCACACATTTTAAAGCACCCCAGAAGGATTCTGTTAACTGCTTAAAAATGTATTATTTAATTTTTTAAAAAAAGAAGCCCACAAACATTAAAACACTACAAGAAGATGTTTCAACTTTTATCTTCTTCCAAAACAGTGCTATCTATCAGGATGAGGCCACATGGTATTTGAGTGTGAGTCTATATACAGCATTCTTTGTTTTTCTAATATTCTTGAATCTGATGTCATTTATTTTACACTAATTAGCAAATCAGATAGGCTGTGAGGTTCTGAACTGAACTGCTGGGGCAACTCTCTCTTACCTGTCAAGACTGCAGCCTTGTGATTTCTAAAGCACATGCATAATCCAGTTCTTGACATAAATACTCCATTCAATGACATAAAATGACAAATATTCTGATAAATAATCATTTCACAGCAGAGCTAACCAATCATAAATGTAATCAGTGAACAAACAAATGTTAGTGTGGCTCCAAAAAGGTCTTAGCATAGAACTTAGAATGGACAGTAAGGATGGGAACAGGCTTTATCTTGAAAGAGACCGTACAAACTTGGTGCACCAAGAAAGAGAAGGGGCTGTCTCATGCCAATACTCACTGCCTTGCACACAGTGGTGGAACAAGATAGGCCTATCCCACAGATAGAAAAACACAGGCAGGCTGATATTCTACATGCTCAGGTTTGAATGGGAAACAAACCACAAATGTATGTCATCTAGAACTCTACAGCACAAAATATAACACCTTCCCTCCATAAGACTTCTCTAGTTTCCCAAAACGAAAAGGTCTGAACAGAACTACAGGCTGCTACAGAACTTTCAGACTAGATGGAGCCCTAAACCAAAGAATTAATATATTGTTTCTTTTGCAGGTCACACTACACATTGATTCTAGGCTTAAGCATTTACAGTGGTACTTCAATGATGAATTTAGAATATGATTTTGCCATTCTACTTTTTAAAAAATGAGGGAAATATAGGCAGACATTCTTTCAAGCAGGACTTACAATGTTCTTCAAAGAACAATCTTCTCCAAGCCCCACTTCTATATTGAACTGATAATGATGCTATAATTAGTCTATGACACCATACTAAAAGCCATCCCACAGTGCATGAACCATATTAGCTAAACTAACAAAATGAATAATTTAACTCTCAGTCAGCAAGGATTCACTCCACCAACTGCACCACTTACCTGCTGAACATATTGGTTTTCCAATACTCAATAATGCAGTTGAAGGTACAGGGAAGCTAAGAAGAAAACATCAGTAACACTTCTGACTTTAATTGGCATGAAAGATCAAGGAAGTAACCTAAAAGGACAGCCTAAGATACCTGCAGCGTGCTCAATTGCTTGTATCTTCACTGGCACATTGCCTACAAATTCGTTTCTATGCCAGCCTAGATGAATCCACATTCTCGTACACTGGGCCCTCTACTTTCATAGATTTAGCACTTTTATTTCATTCATTCATTCATTCATTCATTTAAAAAAGAAAATTCTATTTGCCTGCACTACAGGGAAAAAAATGCTCTCTCCCTAGGAATCTCTAGGTCCTCCAGTGCAATTCTGTAGTCCATTTCTGCTGGAAGTGGACCACAGAGATGTACGGGAGGACCTAGAACCCCTAGAGAGAACACTTCTCTGAGCATTTCTAGGTCCTCCAGCATGACTCTATGATCTACCATGCCAGATGTTGACCACAGAATCATGCTGAGGGACCTAGAGATTCTTAGAGAAGTGTTCTCAGGTTAAAAAAAATAGTGCTCATGATTTTGATGTTGATTTGCATCTTCTTCTACTTTCTCAGGATCCTGTGCCCCTAGCCCCATGAAAGCAGAGGGCTCATTGTACTTCCATCCATGTGAGTCAGATTTCTGACATTTTTGAAAATCACACAGGTGACTTCAAGACTTTTGAAAAGTCCACCATTTGATTAGCATATAAACATGTCAGAAAGCCAACTCCCCTGAAGCAGTTGAGCAAGATTCTCCCTAGAAGACAAAATGACTAAACTGAGACTCTTGTACAAGGACAACATGACTCATTGGGGAAAGAGGATAATGTTTGTTAAGGTCAAAGGCTGTAGGAAAACAGGAAGATCACATTACACGTGAGTTGACTCAAGCAAGTAAGCCACGGCCCTGAGTTTACAAGATATGAGCAGGGCTGTTGATGACAAGGTCTCTTACTCTTAGAATCACTATAAATCAAAACCAACTTGATGACATATTACAATCAGCGATCACATAGTGGTAAACAATCAGGGATCACATAATAGCCTTCCTAGAGACACTGCCTGGTTACTACTGGAAACTAGACTTTGTGCTAAAGACCCTTCATCAGCTTCAAACAAAGGGCACTTGGGTTCTTCCTGTTTCCCAAAACTGCCTCTTGTTCTGACCATTATGTAACTGTAAGAAAGAGGTGGTACCTGAATTCTGTCTCTGTCAGAGGGCCATCATATTAGTCTCCCCTGCCATGCTAGTCAGCCTGCTCACCTGTTAAGATGCCATCCACCTTGCTTGCTTCTTTATAGATTGGGAGGGGTGAACTGTCTGGAGAGCCTGGGAACCAAGGCCTTTGCAGAAGCTGGTACTGGCTAATATGGGAAAAGAATGTGCGAAAAACTTCTGAGAGCTCCTCAGAGGGGCAGTGAGGAGTTCTTTGAACCAAAACCTAGATTGTGGGCTTAGCCCTGGCAAAAGCAGTGCTTCTGTGAGGATGCATCTGTGATGAACCCTAGGAGAGTAGCTACCTTGAGTATCGGAGAAGCCATTCAGCAACAGATTGCCAGGCAACCAGAACAGCCACTCCAGAGAGAAACCCAGCCCATTAGTGGGAAGGAGAGGTTGGAGGGCTGTGAGGAAGAGGCTTATATAGCAGGCACACTGATGGTTTTGGAGTCAGACTTCCGGGAGCAAGGGCTAAGGGTGAATCCTTCAGGCAGAGAAGTTCTCATTCAATCAAGGGAGCGGGGTTGAGCAAGAAGAGTGTGTTTTCTCAGAAAAAGCGTAGAGAAAGGGGCAGAGGAAAAACCAACCCATTTCTGAATCTGGTCAGAGAGAGTGACCTAGATTTAGGAACAAAGCCTTTGGCATAAGGGTAGCCAAAGAGCTGGTTGTGTGAGAGACCTGTTTTGATGCTGATAGAAAGATATAAGAAACTGTTTCAACACATTCTACAGATCTGCTTGAGTTCAGAAATATACACAAAACCAATACTTTATTCTGTTTGTTATTTTATAAAGATTATAGTATATTTTTATAAATTTTGACTCAGCTGAATAATCTTCAGTAGTTCTAACCAAAGAAAAACACTCTACCATAGATCAATAATCATTCTAAATAACAATTGAAATCCTATAGCCTTTTTGCACAAAGGTGGGCCCTTTCCACACGAGGGTTTAAAAACGGTGTAGAGCGACCTCTGACGAGGTCATCTACACCGTAAAGTGGATTGGGGCAGACTACTTTTGCGTAGTTCCACACCCCAATCCGCGCTAGGGCGCCCGGAAGTGGAGGCGCCGCGTGCTTTTTGAAAACCACTTTTCACATGGTCTTTAAAAAGAACGATCATGCAGCCACGTGCAGCCCCGTCGCAGCGCCCGGTGTGGATTTGCAGGCGCGTGCAAGGGCATGCCTTCAGATCTGCCGGGGGCGGGCTTTCCGGCTGGCGAGCTTCTCCGGTTGGTGGAGAGCCTCTGCCAGTCGCAAGCCTCCTTTCTGGGCCGCGCAGGACGCCGAGGAGTGCAGAGCAGCGAAAACGCGCTGGTCCACATGGCGACGGACTCAGGTAAGCTCCGTTTCAGGACATCTCAGGAC